>JAQZBX010104787.1:0-10918 GCA_029593785.1 Cabassous unicinctus | reverse complement strand
TGGATGTGTGTGTGTGTGTGTGTGTGTGTGTGTGTGTGTGTGTGTGTGTGAAGGAAGGCAATATTGACAGACTATTGTTTTTCAGACTTTCCTGAGCTCACTGTGTCACTAACTTAATTGGGTAATATTTCTTCATCTTTTAAAATGAAATGAGGATTCCTAAAACCCTTCCAGATTTGATTTTTTAATGATGACTTATTCTATTTCTTATGCTGAAAGAGTTAGAAAGTACAAAATAAAGGTTTAAATCTTCAAATTATACAAAGTGTTAACCATAGCATTTATTAAACCTAAGAAGTTGTTTCAATTATAAGTGTGGAATTTTAGGTAATTTGCTACTAGTTCAATATTTTGTTGGTGTGATTATTCATTTATTTTCATAGAATTGTTTTCTGTGTCACATTAGACTTTTAAAACATGAAGAGCAAGAATACAAAGCTGGCATATCATCAGCTAAAATAGCAGAAAAGGAAACATTGACATATGAAATGATAGATGAAACAACTTTGAAGTCAGAGAAAACAGAAGAAATTTATCAAGATCAGTATCCAGGTATGTGTATTGTGTGTTTTTTTTTTTTTTTAATGGAGATGGGAAAAGTTTTTCATAGCATTAAATCAAGCAAATAAGTGAAATATATTACTGTAGTCCACTTTTAAAATATAATTTTAGTAGTCATAGTAATTAGCAATGTCTTTAAATACCAAGCTTGCCCTATAAATGGAACATAAGTTAAATACTGATAATAACAACAACAACAACAGAAGAAAGAACAATCATAAGCATTCATACACCTAATCAGGGCACCTCAAAATACATGAGGCAGACACTGGAAAGACTAAGTGGAGAAATAGATGCCTCTACATTTATAGCGGGGACTTTAATACACACAACATCATGGACAAATCACAAAAATAAGCTGAGTGAAAGAAGCCTTATATAAAGAATACATATTTTATGATTCTATTAGTAAGAAATTCTAAAAGAGGAAAAACTAATATGTGGTATTAAAATCATAGCAATTGTTGCCTCTGTGAGTGGATTCACTAGGAAGGATTTGGGTTACACTGATGTTTTATCACACTTGATTGGAGGAGTGGATGTGGCTCAAGTAATTGAATGCCTGCTTCCCACATGGGAGGTCCAAGGTTTGGGTCCCAGTGCATCCTAAAAACAAAACCAAAAAACCAACAAGCATGCTTTCTCTTATACTGTGCATTGCACATACCTTTAAAACATTTTTTTCTAGAAGTCAAAATAGATCACTTGTAAGTGAAATTATAGGTTACAATTATGAACTAACTTTCCAGAAAGAGAATGATATGATACCTCTATAATAAATGCTACCAATTTCCTCTGAGGAATGTATATAAGTAATTAGCACATATTCTATGGGAAATTTTCACGTTGTGAAGATGGAACTTCAAAAGGTTATGATTTTTAACACCAGTGAACAAAACCTGAAACAATTAGAGCATCATGCAAATCAATTTCTGCATACCAATATAGTATTTGACATGTAGCAAAGATAGTCTGGAAGCTAGGAGAAAAGCATAAAGTGCTTATTAGCTCACCCAAACTCATTTTAAAATTTTCAGCTTCAGGTATTCAAGGAAAATCAGTCTTCATTATGTATAATTTTTGGGTGGTGAGGGAGAGATAACTAGTTTAATATTATGTAACAGGAACCTTTTCTACTTTTCTTCAATATACAGATTCCACTTGATAGTAAGAAACAGTCTGAATTAGCTCAAATAGACAAAAATGCCTTCTCTCATTTTCTATGAAAATCTTACGTTTCTGGGTGAGAGAAATAAATATATTTAGATTAAAATCCATTTTCAAAACATGGCATTTAAGCATGCCAATTTCATGATAGCTGAAAAATACTAATGTGAGACTTAAAAATCCCATAAAGTGAATCTACTCTGCCTTTAATACATGGGAATACCACCATCTGGAAATACCCAATCTACTTCTCTTTAGCTAAATACTAAGAAAATACTGCTGTAATTTTGACTCTCCTGGTTCCCTCTGAATATTTTATATGTGATCAAGGACTGTCATTATACTTTTTAGTTCCTTTCTAATGAAGTTAATGAACAGTCTGAGTATGGGCTTCTTTTAGTTCTTACCTTAGGTCATGTCTTTCTGCACATATTGGGAAGACAGTACACTGACCCACCAGGGTAGTAATTATAACTTCTTTCTACAGAGCTTGCTCTTTAATAGTGATTTTAAATTACACTTTCAGATTTTTTCTAAGTGTAAGAAACCAATTTAAAAGTCCACTTTTCACGTGAGCAAGACTGCTTAAGTCATAATAATCCCTTGAATAATTTTTGATAGTTTACAGAGTGTTCTCACACATAAGTTGTAGTAAAATTCAGCATAAGGTGGTGTTGGTTTGCATTTTTCAGGTGAAGAAGTTGAGATACTAAGAGTTTATGTATTTTTTCTTTCTCACAACTAATAGGTGATATTGTTGTCAGAACTGGAACCCATATATCTTGACTCTAAATCCAGTGTTGTTTTTAGCTTGAGTGACTTTCATTTACAGAATAGTCAATGATATTTCACTATACATATAAATAAATTACATGACTGTTCAATGATGCAGAGTGATAAGGCTAATGTATGAGTATTAATTTCTGCTCTTAGCAAACTAGCTATACTCAATTTATGGAATGTTAATTTTAAAAATTTTCTATTTTAATGTGGGTAAACATTTAGTGCAGTACTAAATTATTTTTTATTTTTTAAAAAGTGGAAAAATAGATGCCTCTACAATTATAGTGGGGAACTTTAAAACACTGTTATCACCATTAAACAGAACATCTCGACAGAGAATCAATAAAGAAACAAAAACTCTGAATAATACGTTAGAGGATCTGGAACTAATAGACATATACAATACACTACACCCAAATACAGTGGGATATATATTCTTCTCGAGTGCACATGGATCATTCTCCAAGATAGACCACATGCTAGGTCACAGAACAACTCTCAATGAATTCAGAAAGACTGAGATTATACAAAGTAATTTCTCTGATCACAATGGAATGAAATTAGAAATCATTAAGGGCCAGAGAACAAGATTAGGCACAAAGATATGGAAGTTAAACAACACACTCTTAGACAAACAGTGGGTCAAGGAGGAAATCTCAAAAGAAATCAGTAACAACCTTGGAATGAATGAAAATGAGAACACAGCAATATCAAAAACTATAGGATGCAGCAAAAGCAGTGCTGAGAAGGAAATTTATAGTAATAAATGTCTATATATTTAAAAGAAGAAAGAGCTAAAATCAAAGCCCTAACTACACCTGGAGGAACTAAAAAAACAACAAGCTAATCCCAAAGCAAGAAGAGAGAAGGAAATTACAAAGATTAAACAGAACTACATGAAATTGAGAATTACAAAATACTAGAAAAAATTAACAAAACCAAAACAAACAAATTAAAAGAGAGAAGATGCAAATACATTAAAAAATGAGGGATGTGCTCTCACCACTGATCCCAAAGAAATTATCATAAGAGGATACATTAGAAATTGTATTGCAAGAAGATGGATAACTTCAATGAAATGGACAAATTTCTAGAAACAAACCAGCAACTACACTGAAGAAAGAAGAAATTAAGTCAACAAAAGAATCACAAATAAGGAGATTGAATTCATCATCAAAATTTACCTTCTATTTCAGAAAATCCCAGGAACAGATGGCTTCACAAGTGAATTCTGCCAATTATTTGGAAAGAACTACCCCCAATCCTGCTTAAATTCATCCACAATGTAGAAGTGGTGGAGCTGCCGCTGCTTGGACACAAAGGACTAGGCCAGACTGCAGCATACGATGGCACCCCGAGCTGACCACCTCCGGTGAGGTACCCAGTAACTGGGTGAGTGTGGCTGCACCGGGCTCCTGGTGTGCAGCGAGGGGCGCACTATCTGGCACGTGGCACGGGCGGTGGAGGAAGTGCCACCGGCCGGTACCCTCAGGAGGAGCCAGCAAGCTGGGCTCCTTGCCTCTGGAACCCCGGCTGTGGCTGAGGTAAGTTTGCTGACCAAACGGTGGGGACGGGGCGCGGGCCTTCGGGAACCCCCCATAAGCATGGAAACGCAGGGCAAATGACCTTCCCCCTTACTGCGTTTCCGGAGGGCCTTCCTGTGCAGCCCTTGGGGTGCGCTGGGTGCAAGTGGGGGGTCCTACAAAGTTCTGCATGGAGCAGCTGCTGTTCCTACATGACCTCTGGACTGGGTTGGGGACAGGGCGGTGTAGGGGAGTATGTGGGTGGGCTGGCCCCTGTCAGAATAAGAGTGGTGCAGGTTTTCCTTGCGCTTACAAGATTAGTATCTTAAATCTTTGGTATTTTTTTTTTCAGACACGATAGAATTGTCTATTCTATGAAAGTTAATTTAGTGAAACTACTTAAAGCTGCAATCTATTTATGGTTGTACCACCTTTTGTTATTCGTGCACCAATTGATAGACTTTCGTATGTTTTCTTTCCCAGTTTTCACTGCCATGACCTTGCCCTAGAATTCATTGCACGGACATTATTTCATTTGTCTTGGATAGATTTCTCCGAGTGGAATTAGCAAGAATTATGGTAAGTTTATATTTTTAAGAAACTGACGAAATATTTCCCAAAGTGGCAGCACAATTTTGCATTCTCAGAAATGTAAGAGGGGTCCAGTTTTACCCCATCTTCTTTAACAGATGGTATTATTTCTTTTGATTTTAGCCATTCTAGTATGTGTATATGATAGCTCATAGCAGATTTCAATCATTTATTTCCCTAGTGATGAAAAGAATTGAATGTTTCTTCTCTAATGAATGTGTATTCATGTATTTTCCCTTTTTTCAAGTGTTGTTTGCCTTCTTTTTTTTTATACAAATCAAATTTATTGAGACATATCATCAAAGCATACAATTAATCCAAAGTGTGCAATCAGTGGTATTCGGCACAATCATATAGTTGTGCATTCATCACTCCAATCATTAGAGCATTTTCATTATTTCAATAATAATAATTTAAAAAAAAAGAAAATCTGTTACTGCTCTGTCTCTCTCTGTTTCCCTTGCTGTCCACAGCTCCCGTTTTTGGCTATTCTTGCGCAAATACTTTTTCCCCCCATATAAATTGATATATATTTACATTTTATATACATGGAATCATACAGTATGTTACACAATATATTTAGTTCATAGTAATGCAGTCTTCCTGTATTTGTCCTTTTGTGTCTGGCTTGCTTCACTCAGGATACTGTCCTCCAGGTTCATCGATGTCATATGCTTTACAACTTCATTTCTTCTTAAAGCTGCATAGTATCTCGTCATCTAAATATACCAGAGTTTGTTTATCCATTCTTCAGTTGATGGACACCTGGGTTGTCTCCACCTTTTGGCAATCATGAATAATGAATACCACTATGAACATAAGTGTGCAGGTGTTTGTTCATATCACTGCTCTCAGTTCTTCTGGGTATATACCCAGTAGTGGTATTGCAGGGTCACGTGGCAAAACTGTATTCCAACTTTTCTAGGAACTGCCAAACAGTCGTTTTTAATATTTTTAATTTTTATTTTTTTAAAAAAAAGTATTTAGATTACATAAATGTTACACAAAAATATGGGGGATTCTCATATGCCCTGCTTCCCACACCTCCCACATTAACAACATCCTTCATTAGTGTGGAAAATTCATTACAATTGATGAGAACATTTTAGAGCATTGCCACTGAGCATGGATTATAGTTCACATTGTAGTTTACACTCTGTCCCAACACAATTCTGCAGGTTATGTCAAGACATGCAATGGCCCGAATCTGGCATTGCAGTACCATTCAGGAAAATTTCCAAGTCCCCAAAATGCCCCAACATTTCACCTGTATTTCCCTCTCCCTACCCTCAGAACTTCCAGTGGCCACTGACTCCACATGAATTTTTTGTTTCTTCCATTGCTAGAATCACAAATCTGTAGTAGAATATCAGTAAGTCCATTCTAGTCCATAGTTCACTCCCTAATCCTGAGGTCACTGGGATGGTGCTGCCCACTCCACCTCTAATTGAGAGGAGGCTTTGATCCCATGGGCAGATGGATGGGACTCTCTTGCTTTCAGTTGTAGACGCTCTCAGTTCCTTGGGATGGTCTTTGTCCATCACCATCTCCTACTTAGTTGTGCTGGGTGAGTCCAATGAATTGGAGAGTAGGTATTGCAACTCCATTGAATTCCAGGGCCCAGCTGGTACATGGACAGCCCAGAGATTGAAGTCTCTTGCACATAACACCTACCAACTCCAGCACCAAGTATAGGTTCAAATAAAAGGGACAGAAGAGGCATGTGTAGAGAAGACACATCTGAGTCCAACTCTGTCACCCTTGGGAGCACAAACTCCAAAGTAGGGCCCCTGACAAGCCACCAAACTCCAGAGATATGTGCCATGACCGTGGGTCCTGGGTGCCTCCAGAGCCCTCAGGGTCCCCACTATTTGGGGTAGTATCTACTTTGGCCATCTATGAGATCCTACTGAGACGTGCATAAGTGTTACCTCTCTGATGACCTCCCAACTCACTTTAAAGTCTCTTATGTTTAGGTCTTTCTAAATTTCTTTTGACATTGTTTTGTAGTTTTCTGCATATAGGTCCCGTATTTCTTTGGTTAAATTGATTCCTAGGTAATTGAGTCTTTTTGTTGCTGTTGTAAATGGAATTTCCCCCCCAATTTCCTCCTCAGATTGTGCAATAGTAGTGTACAAAAACATTGGTTACTTGGGGTTTGAGCTTGATCCACTCTCAGATTCTTTTTTACTCATCTGCTCATGACCTGTGTGAAATCTCTAAGTATCAGTTCGACCTTGCTCTCTTCTTTCTGTGAGATGTGCAGACTTACTACCATGAAACTAATGCTGTTTACTGTTTCCATTTCTAATTTCTAGAGCCCTTCTCTGTCTTTTAATTCCTTCATTTTACTGATTCTTGAAACACTTAATAATTTAATATTGTTCAAAATGTAATTTTTCCTCAAATGTTGTTTATTATCTTTTTAGACATTCATGAAAATATTAAGCAAAATACGGAGCAACTTATCAGTTACAGACCATTACACATCTTTTACTAATGATAATGCAGTGATTATGAAACCATTGCAAATATGAAGTTATAAATGCCTAATGCTCTGATAATTGGATTTCATGCATAGGTCTTTGCCACCTATTGTTTTTGAACTAAGTGCGTTCTATAAATTTCATTACATTGTAAATTTTTTTTCTATGATCCTTGTTTATGACACAATGCACATTGCAATAATTTTTGTTTACTAAACATATTCTATTGCTGTTTTCAATATGACTCCAAAAAGGTATAATAGAGTTTTCTAGTCCAATTAGTCAAATAATGTTGTTTTTTGTTTTGCTTTTGTTTGTTTTTTTAAATTGAGAAAAGAGAAAGAAAAAAAAATAGTTCCGGGCTAACAGTTAATTTCTTAATATTATCATATAGTTGGTTCTCTAACTATGCCAACATATGTCAGGACTCAGTTCCAAATTGAAACATTTCTAGAGTTTATTAATGCAGTTATGTTACTTATGGGTACATGTTTAAATATAATAGCAAAACTTGATGATCTTTTGTTAAGTTTGACATCTATGGATAGCTGCAGAAATTAGTCTCCTGTTATAATACTTATATGAAAAATAAGGGTTTTATGGAGGAGATGAGCTTGGTGCCTTGGAAAATGACAGTGTCTAGAAGAGGTGTGGTTCTCCCCTAAATGTTACTCTTTGCTTACTTGGTGACAACCTTGATTTGTGTTTGAATGTCCAGAGCACCACCACCACCCTTCCCCCCATGGAGCCCAGGAACTTTGGAGGAAGCTAGCTCCATCATCTGGCTATAGTTTTGGTTCAGGTTAGGCATGTGACCTGATTTAAGCCTTTAAAATTGGAGAATGGAATTCCTGGAAAGAGGTTTCCTCTTTCTCCTAAGACAGCTTCTGGAAATGTGAGCCACACTTTCTGTCCCTGGAAATGTGTAAGAAATCCCTGGGAGTACTTGGTAGCCCTCCTGCCATCATATAATTCAGGTTTAGGATGAAACTCAGTCACAAGATACAAGGTGATTGAGTAGAAATAAATCAAGTGCTGACATCATTGAGTGACAAGATCAAACTAATTCTGAGGCTCTTTACATTTACGTGAGTCAATAAATCACTGTTATTGTTAAGTGTGTTTGAGTTGTTTTTTCCATTATTTGCGACCAAACACAATGTAATGGAATACAAAGTTGAATTCTGAAAGTACATGAAGTCATGGTGGGTTTACCTTCTAGATGAGCTGGTGAAATGGCAATATATACACTTGTTCCATAGTTTGTCATTTAAATTTTGGTTACTGCTTAAGAAGGATGGTGCAAGATAAGTCCTTCTGTTTTGTAGCCTCTTCTACATGGAATATTTTTTCTTCTGCCTTGCTCTTTACCTGCTTCATCAGTCTCACAGCTATAGGCTCAGCTCTCCTTCTCTCAGAGGAGAGGACTTGAAGAAAGGGTAACTGAAATAATATTAGGAGGAATCAGGTATATGAGTGATGAAGAGAAATCTATCTGTGATAAAGAAGAAATAGTGTTTTAAGAGAAGATACTTTAGGTATTGATTTCTTTTGCTATATGACTGTGTCATTTCAATTAAATATAAAATTATAGGGTAATATGTTATAAATGAATTAGATAAAACAGATGGAGTTAATTCATCTAAATATACTTGCATTTGGTTCTAAGGAGATTTCATCAAATCAAAATTTTGATAAGAATAAGGATACCAGATTATAAATCTGTAGTAGTACATGAACTAAGTTTTTTTACCTGGTTTGAGAAATAAATTGTGAAATTTAGATTTGGAGTATAAGGAAAACTGAATTTAAGTCACATTAGTGATTATGCTAACATGTCTATAGTAAAATTCCTATTTAAAACATTTTAAGTTTAATGGGGCTTTTGAAAAAATGTCTATAATTAAAAATTTTATAGATGATCTTTTATTCTCAAAACATAGAAATTTACTATAAAATGAGGGAACCTAATATATTTTCTGAATTGATGTTGTTTTGAGTGAATTATCTTCAAATTGCCCATTATTTCTGTTCATACTTAAGGACTTTGGGCTTTTAACCTAAGTATATTAAATTTGGAACAATTAGATTAGGCCTAGATTTGTACACTTGTTTTTCTTTAAGTTATTAGCATACATTTTATTTTTTAGAACAGTGTTAGAAAACATTGCAAAGAGAGTACACAGAGTTCCCACATACCTCTCACTCAGTTTCCCCTATTATTAAATCTTAAATAACCATGGTATATTTGTTACAGTTAATGAACCAACATCATTATTAAATAAGGTCTATACTTTATTCATACATAGTTTTTGCTTAATGTCTTTTATTACTGGAGATGTTGTGGGTTTACAGCATATTCAGGAATAAAATACGGGATTGCTATATACCACCCTATTATTAACAGCTTGCTCTGATGTGGTACATTTGTTCCAATTGATGAAAGCACATTTATATAATTGTATTATTAACTATAGTTCATGGTTTAACTTAGGATTTACTGCTGTGTTGTTCTTTTTATAAAAATTTTTTATTCTACCTAGTACCATATATACAACCTAACATTTCCCCTTGTAACCGCATTTAAATATATAATTCACTACTGTTAATTACATTCACCATCCCTTACCAAAATTATTCCACCATCTCAGGGAGAAACTGTACATTTAAAGCCTTACTCTCCCTATTCCCTTCCCTATCCATCTGCTGGTAACCTGTATTTTAGATTCTGATTTTATGAGTTTGCTTATTCTACTTATTTCATTGTCTGAAAGACAGGTTAACAAGAGAGAGAAAAGGAAGAGAAAGTTGAGAGCCATCACCCATACGGACATAATCTATGGTAAAGTGATAGAGTATAGTTACATATTGAAGGATAGGACAGGTGGGTAGTGACATTGCTGGGTTTGGTGGTGCAGGGTTGACAGGTGGGTAGATTAGGAAGGGTGAGTTAGAATACCCAGGATACTGGGGGGAGAGATGGGAGAGGAACCAGGTGAACACAGGATTTGTGGGTATGAGGTTGAAAATACAGGAGTGGGAATGCTCTTATGGCAATATGACAAGGTAGTGTCACTGGTTTAGGGTGTAGGTTGGGGGGACATTCAGGACAGGGTGCAGCTGGAGTAGGCTTCTAGGGAGTGTGTGAGTGTTCATCCTGTCATAATGTGTTGTGTCAGGGAGTGGTGACCCACGTGGTGAGTGGGAAGGAGATGATCCCCCATCTTTGGAAGGACCGATTCACCCAGAAACAGTTAGATATCTCTTAGGAGCAAGGGTGGATCCTAATAGGGGAGGACAATCAGCGTATCAAGACCTCTCGTTGCATGTAACTATGAATCTTGTCATCCAATGAGTCAAGACGGGGGTGTCATGTGCCCCAGGGGTATGGGGAGGAAGGAACAGAAAAGATCAAACAGGGTATTTAGTGGTCAGAGGAAATGTTTTTCATTAACTTACAGTGATGGACACAGGACATGGTAGATATCATAAAAAATTATTAAACTGTACCATCTAAATTGTAAACTATACTTTAAACCATTGACAATGTTTAGTAGCTATATTTCACTATCTATATAACAGTTATAACAATGCTACCATCCACATACAAAAAGGTTTTAATGTGGGGTGAGGAAAGCGGGAGGATGTTGGGTTTATGAGCCTCTAGTATTCTGTGTGTGACTTTGCTGTGACCTAAACCTTCTTTGAAAATTAAATGAAAATTCGGGAGACACTGGGGAGTGAGGGGGGCAGGTGCCACAGTACAGACGGGACACCCGATAATGCAGTGATAAAAGGAAAAATATT
>JAQZBX010104786.1:0-10921 GCA_029593785.1 Cabassous unicinctus | reverse complement strand
AACTAGCAACACAACTGGAAAAAGATTTCAAATAAAACAGGGAAAATATAAAGACAAAAGAGTTTATATGGCTAAGAGACTTCAAAGTGTGTTGAGAGGTCTTTCCAGAGATTATGCATATGCATGTTTCAGCAGCATCTCATTGACAGCCAAAATAGATACTACCCCATTTAATGGTGCTCCAGAGGGCTCTGGAGACATCTAGACACTATAGTTCTTGGCAGATATCTCAGGAGTTTGGTGCCTTGCCAGGGGTCATACTTTGTAGTTTATGCTCCCCAGTATGACAGAGTTGGACTCAGTTGAGATTTCCCTACACATGGCTCTACTCTTCCTTCTATTTGAACTTATAAATAGTACTAGAGTTTGTGGGTTTATGACCAAGAGACTTGTGCCACCTGGGCCCCGAATATCAACAGGTTGAAACGCCTACTCTCGAGTTCATTGGACTCACCCAGGGCAACTGACAGTGAGGAGATGATGGACAACCACGTGCCAAGGATTTGAGGGAGTTTACAATTACAAGTAAGCTCATCCATCAGCCATATGGATCAAAGCTCCCTTTCAATTAGAGTTAGAGTGGGCATCACCATCCCAGAATCCTCAGGATTAGGGAATGAACTATGGACTAAAGTAGACTCACTCGTATTCTACTCTAGACTTGTTGTGTTCTAGAAATGGAATAAATTATATCATTAATGTGGAGGCAGTGACCACTGGAGGTTCTGGGGGCAGGGAGGGAGAAAAACAGGTGTAATATGGAGGCATTTTGGGGACACGGAATTGTCCTGAATGACATTGCAATGACACGGACAAGCCATTATATATCCTGCCATAACCTACAGAATTGTGTGGGAGAGAGGTTAAACTACAATTTAAAATATAATCCATGCTTAGTGGCTGTATTACTCAGCCAAAGGAGTGCTAATGTGAAATACCAAAAATGGGTTGGTCTTTATAAAGGGTATTTATTTGGAGTAGAAGTCCACAGTTACTAGGCATAAAGCATAAGTTTCTTCCCTCACCAAAGTCCATTTTCATTTGTTGGAGCAAGACAGCTGCCGACATTTGCCCAGGGTTCAGGCTTCTTGGTTCCTCTCTTCCCGGGGCTGCGTTTCTCTCCAGCTTAGCTCCTGTTTCCTCCACAAGGTCAGCTATAGGCGATCAGGCGAACAGTTCGCTTCTCTTCTCCTGGGGCCTTCTTTCCAACATCAAAGCTGCTTCTCAAAGACTGCTCTTGCCATGCCTTTTATATTTGATTCCCCACCCACCAAGGGGTGGGGCTCAACACCCTAATCATAACCTAATCATGCCCAGATGAACAGATCAGTTTACAAGCATGATCCAATTATATTTTTGGAATTCATAATTACATCAAATTGGCCAAGGGTCACAGTGGCAATGCTACAAAATGTGTTCATCAATTGCAATGAATGTACCACACTAATGAAGGAAGTTTTTAATGTGAGAAAATATGGGAGATGTGGGGAGTCGGGAATAATGGAATCCCATATATGTTTTATGTAATATATATGTAATTTAAGTATCTTTAAAAATAAATAAATAAATAAAAGATCAAATTAATTCTCCTTTCTTAAACTATGTTTGCAGGGTTGATTACATGTACAGCTTTTCCTTTTCTTCATTGCGAAGGGGTAGCTGAGGCATAGTGGAGACACTCATAGATGGATTCAGACTCAGCAGTGATACCTTTTCCTATAGAGTCTGTTTAAATAATGTGTGATTAAATAATACACAGTATAGTGTGGAATTAGTTAGGGGTCCATGGTTATTACCAGGCTGTCAAAGGGGTCCATGGAACAAGAAAGGTTAAGTACCCCTGTCTTAGATCATAGCCCTATTCATGACTTAACACTGTAGTATGTGACTACGCTGGCTTTAGAACAGTATGTAGGGATTCACACTCTGCCTTTATCATTCACTTATTCTCTGATCCTGGGCAAATTATTTAACTCATCTGTATAATACCTTCTTTCCCTGTAAAATTGACAAAATACTTGTACCAGCTTCTTAGAAGAGTTGTAAATATTAAATGAGTTGATGTAATTAAAGTGCTTAGAACAGAATGGGTATTACAAAGGACATGCATCCCACTTTTTCAGATAATGATGATGCATGGGAATGTTACATATCTTTTACAGCTCACCCATTTAAGTGTTAGAGAAAAAAATTAAACCCAGACAATTTAACCTTAGGGCACTGTGTATTTTTGTTTTTTTTAAATATAATTTTATTGATGCATATCATTCATATATGAACATACAAAAACAATAAATGTATAGTAAACATTGTGAACTTATAAAATAAACATGCATTACATCATACGTGTGTCCCATATATCACCCCTCCACCAGCACCTTGCATTGTTGTGAAATACCTGTTATAAAGTATGCAAGAGCATCATCAAAATATTACTACTAATGACTGCTATTTCACTTTTATGATTTCCCACTGAGGTCATCAAAATGCATATTATCCCCTCATTTAGACAAAGTGCAAATTACAATATTTAAACTTCAGGTAGACCTATAGAAAAAAAATTTTAATTTCCCCAGTCCTGTATTTATCAAGTTTATTTGAGCACAAACCTTTAACTTCAAGAAGTATACTTTAATATACTCTGGAGACGTTATCAATAGAATGTACATGAGTAAATGTTTTCTCAGCACATATGTGAATGGAGATAACTCTTTAGAATCTAATAGATCTATAAGTAATGGTGCAAAGATCGCTTTCTTGGGGACTGTCTCTGGATTGAATATTATTACATAAAAATAACTTTTTTGTAGTCCTGTGTATTGTATGCATTTAACAAAACTGAGAAGGTGCATGTGATTCATCTCATTGTCAAAATGATCCAGATTATCTGCCTTCCCTACCAGTTTCAGAGAGAGAATTAAGTCCTAATCTCAGAACACCACCATTGTGTGTTATGAAATAAATTTCTATGTATCTAAAACAGTACTAGTTATGTAATATCCTTATGAAAATTGAGAAATTTGTAACTCAAAGAATTTTCTGCATCTGTGGTTCAGATGATTTAACACAAGACCTTCACCAATTTTGAAAATCTTATTTTGTCAAGGTGAAGATTATAACCCCAATTTGTTTCAAACTCTTGTCAGTTTAAAAACATGATAGCTAAAATTGGAAAACCGAAAGATTTATTTTTTTCCATACTGCATTTTCAAATTGTGAAATTCAATAGAAATTAATATGTAAATTTTAAACTATAGGGTTATACAATATTTAGGTCTATACAAAGACTCTCACAATGTCTTTTCTTTTGCTCAGCCTATGAGAGTAGTGCCATGGTCAATCTCACCAAGTTTGTGACGAATTCATCCTCGTGGCCTTTTCAGATACCTGGGAGGAGCAAGCTCTCCATGCCGTGCTGTTCTTTTTGATCTACCTGGCAGCTCTCATTGGCAATCTTATCATTGTTATACTTACCACCCTGGACCACAGCCTCCACAGCCCCTTGTGCTTCCTACTTAGGACTCTATCATTATTAGATCTTTGCTTTATCTCTGTCTCAGTTCCCAAGGCCATTATTCATTCCCTAACCCAAAATTCTTCAATATCTTTCCTGGGGTGTATAGTGCAGGGTTTGTTTGATTGTGCAGAGCTGGCCTTGCTGAGAGTGATGTCCTATGATTGAGATGTGGCAATTTGCTGTCCCCTACATTATCAGATCATCATTAAAAGAAGGTCCTGTGACAGTTAGTGACTGCTTCATGGCTAAGTGGGGTTTTCTCTGGGTTACTGAACACAGCTGCGATTTTCTCATTGCCATTTTATAGGTCAAATTTTGTCCATCAATTCTCCAGTGAGATCCCCACATTACTCAAACTCTCCTGCTCAGAGAAGTACCTAGCTGAGATTGGAGCCATAATTGTCACAACATCTTTGGGTTTTGTATATTTTATTTCCATCATAATTTCTTATGTCAAAACGTTTTCCACAGTACTGAGGATCCCATCAGTGGAAGGCAGGTCAAAAGCCTTCTCAACTCGTCTTCCTCACCTTGTGGTTTTTACTGTTTTCCTCAATACTGAATCAACTGTCTACCTAAAGTCAGTTTCAGAGTCCCCTTCTGCTTGGAATCTGCTAGTGTCTGTCTCCTACACTGTGTTGCCACCCGTTCTGAACCCCATCATCTATAGCCTGAAGAACAAGGATATGAAGGCTGTCATCTGGAAAATTCTGAGAAACACTTTATTTAAATGACAACAACAGCACTGATATTTTACTCATTTCAGGCTAGTAAGGGGCCATTTCAATTAATGGTAACAAGTTTTCAAATTATATTTCTGCTTCTTATTTATTTCTGTTAAATAGGACTGAAAATGTATACTTTTATGGGCATATAGAATTAATACTTTCCAATATTTCTTTAATCTAAAAGAAAATAGATGAAAAATAGGATTTCTCCAAAGCAAAAGGTTTTAAGGAACAGAAAATATAATTGGGATAGCTATTACAATGTTATTATTTGTATTCTTTAAATTTAGACAGATTTATCCTTTATGAAAGTATATTGCTGAAGTTTTAACTTTCACTCAGAAATATGTGTTTGAGATTTATTTATGCTATATTCGCTATATATAGTGGAAACTACATTGTTTCAAAATTGCTCCTTTTTGAAAACTTTAAATGATTATAATGAATATCTGTCCAGTTATCTTCATATGCACAAAGAAACAAAGCTAGTATATGACATTTACTATTTTCAGCTTTAAAAGATGTTCAAATTATTCCATGAAGGTATATATACTGATTTCCATTACTAAATGTGTTGAATAAACGTGCATTATATTTCTATCAGTTCCACAAGAATATTTAATATTTTCAGAATATTTTTTAAAATATGTGCACCCCTTTGCACAGTAAAACAAAAAGGTAACAATGTAATATTAATTTATATTTTCTTGGGTTTCCAATTAAGATGTGCCTCTCTTTCTATCTCTGCAGATAGATATATAAATAGATTATATATGCAAATTGCTATTTCTCATCTATATTTTCATTTTTAATATGCATTACTAATATTTATTTTTGGTTGCCTTCAGTTTTTTTATATTTAATAGACATTCACAATTCTTTTTTCATGTAACAAATTTTCTTTATAGAAAAGTTTTAGAATACACAAAAGTTAAATAGAAAGTATGGGGGATTCCCATATAAACCACTCCATCCCCCTCCCACATTTTTCCTTATTGATAACATCTGACATTATTGTGGTACATTTGTTAAAATTGATGAGCAAATATTGAAGCATCACTATTAGCAAAGTTCTATAGTTTATATTATGGTTTAAACTTTTGACTGTGCAATTCTATAGGATTTGACAAACGTTTATAATGGATGGTATCTGCCATTGCAATATCATGCAAAACAATTTCAATACCCTAAAAACATACTATGTTCCACCTATTCATCCCTCTGCTTCCCCCTCAGAACTTCTGGCAACCAATATCTTAATAACAATAATCCATTATCTTCCATTACTACAATAATAATGTCTACTTTGGTCCATGTTTGCAATCCTCCCTTATATTTGTTCTTTCCTTGTCATGAGTACTTTGTGATAGAAATGCACAGTCTGCTTCAGATTGAGAGGAGGCTTAGATGTTACGGGGTGGATAATAGGAATTGTTTTGCTTGAAGTTGTAAATATTCTTTTTGTTTTAGTGTTGCAGTTGTCTATTATCATCATTGTGTTGGTTGTCCTGGGCAAGTCTGATCATCTAGAGAGTAGGTATTGGCCACAATTCCTCTTAGAATCAGTACTCAACCTGCTTATAAATAGACTAAAGAATTAAGTCTCTGGGATACACGTTTGATGGATATATTACCAATTATAGGTTCATATAAAAGGGTAAAAGAATCATGTGTAGGAACATTATAAATGAACCTAACTCTGATACATTGGGAAAATAGGTTGTCATATATTTCAAGGTAAGTCTTATCAAATGAGTTCTGATTTCAAGTGTTGTGTGCCTTGCTACCCAGTTTGGTCTTTGTTTACTGCAGCAGTTAGTGAGATCCACCTGAGACATGCATAAGCATAACCTCTTAAATGAAGTCCCAACTCATTCTGAAATATCTTAGCCATAAAAACTCTTTTGCCTTTAATATTTCCCTGCTGGGTCAAGGTCTTTCTCTAAATGCATAGCTGGTTGGCACTTGGCATTATTCCCTCAATGCCAGGGATGCTTATTCTTAGGAGTCATGTCCCATGATGGAGGCATGTTACTGGGTTTATTTGCCAAGTTTGGTTAAAGAGAAGCCACAATTGAGGAACAAGAGGTTTTCAGAAGGTATGTCTTAGGCAATAATTATTATTAGGCTAAGTTTCAATTTTACAAGAATAAGGTTCATTAAAAAACTATTAATATTGAAGACTTGGCATATTGGTCTCTTTTCCTTTTATTAGGCACTGTACTCTAGAGATTCTTTCTTACTACACTTGAGAACATAGAAGTTTGCTTGTGCTTTGAGATGAGAATTTAATATTTTCTTGCTTATTATGTGGGTCTACACCCACTGAGATATCATTCTATCATGACATGAATACATTCATAGATCATAGATCTCTGTTCCACGTGTATCCATCGGTATTAGTCAGCCAAAGGGTTGCCGATGCAAAGTACCAGAGATCATTTGGCTTCTAAAAAGGGTATTTATTTGGGGTAGAAGACCACAGTTACCAGGCCATAAAGCATAAGTTATTCCCCTCATCAAAGTCTGTTGCCACTGTTGGAGCAGGATGGCTGCTGCTGTCTGCAAGGGTCGTGCTTCCCGGGGCTCATTTCTTTCTGGGTTCAGCTCCTCAGCTTTCTTCACAAGGACAGCTGTAGAATATCAGGCAAATGGATCATCTCTCTTCCTAGGGCCTCTGTTGTGTCCAGTTCAGCCTTCTCTTCTTCACATATCTGCTTCTCTAAGGGTTTACTTCCCAGGCCCCATGATCAAAACTCCAAACTCCCTTCTCTGCAGTGAAGTTCCTCTGTTACTCCCTGCATACCAAGGAGGTGGGGACTCAATGTCCTACTGATGTGGCCCAATCAAAGCCTCAATCATTATTTATTCAAGCAAAAGTGAAACCTCTGAATCCAATATAATCTAATATACCCAGAGGATAAAACCAGTTTATAAACACAATCTAATATCTATTTTTGGAATTCATAAACAATATCAAATTACCAATCTCCACCCACCCAATTCCAAAAAGATATTAAAATATTTTATGAAAAACCCTTAATTTAATAAAATGCTAAATACAGAATCATATCAAAATCAGTTTAAAAAATACAGTTTGTCTTCAGGCAAAGACCTGTCTGGCTGTAGACCTCTGAAACTTACAAAACAATTTATCTGCTTTCAATACACAAATTGAAAGACAAAGGAAAAACATTTTCATTACCAAAAGGAGAAATTGAGAGGGAAACATGAGTCATGGATTCTCTAGAGATCAGTAAACCTGCAGAGCATACTCCATTTGATTTCAAAGCCTGAGAGCCATTCTTAGTATGATAGTTTCTTCTCCCTAGGGCCTCATGGAGCCCCACCCTTTCCACAGTCTTCTCTGATGGCCATTTTCTTGGCTCCACACTCATCAATCATATGGGTGGTGACCAAGGTCCAGACCTCCCTCACCTTGAAGATCATTGTGGTGATTGCCATATTTTACCCAATCTATGTTTTCTTGCAGTAGACCTGAAGTCTTCATGACTGAAATAAAGTGGACTTTTCATAATCTCTTATTTAGAGGAAGATCAAATCATAATCATATTCCCTTAATTGAATAATAATATTTTTATGTTTCTTAAAGGGGGAAAACAAAATAAATAACCATGGTTTAAATTTTTTTTATTGAAAACCATTAAGAAATAAAATTGCAGAGAATTTACAAATGAGGATATATCATTGCACTGTATCCCTCCACACACATACATGGATCTTTAATGGGTAGATATACCTTTGCAAATTTTAATAAATTGTATTTAGCTGTAAAACTTATTTATTTAAATATTTCATAAAAGTCTCCTGCATCCATTTCTGCATACTTTAAATTCATACGTCATCTGAGGTTAAAATGAACTGAATTATGGAATTTTCTTCATGTTCAGGACAAAAAAGTATTTTATGTTCCTAAGTCCCTGAACCTAAGTCAACTGAGGTAGTCAGAGTGCACCTTTGATAAGTGTACCTAGATCTCTCTCTCTCTCTCTCTCTCTCTCTCTCTACTGACAGTCAACTATTAGGGTCTTGAGGGACAGCTTAAGAAGATGTGGAAGATAGAGGGAAAAAAAAGGAATTGTTGCTTCATATTGACACTGTTATGTTCTCAAAGACTGCCCAAAATTAACAGTGTATATATATATTTTGTGTGTGTATACATATATAAGTGTATGTATACACAAGTGTATGAATTATGAAGAGAAAATACAAGTTCCAGAACAATTTTAGGCCATTCATCCATTCCCAATCCTGTCCCTTTCATTTGGAATTAAAAGAACTTTCTAGAAATTAAAGTTTTATCCATAATGTTACTCTAAAATGCCATAGGCTAAATGGAACTGTTGGTCTTTCCTACTCAACTGGGCCCTATTTTATCCTTCTCACCACACAATCAAAGCAGACAACTTGACTTTGTAAGAATATCCTGAATCCAAATCCATTCCTTCCATACATCTTAGTATTTCACTTAAATGAGTAACCAATTAAGTACATAAAATTAAAAAATTAATTCTGATAAATTATTGTATTACAGAAAACTAAGTCTTGATTATGTTCTGAAACAGTCAGGCTACTTAAAGTGGGGGAAGCTAAAAATAAGTTTGAGCTTCAATATCCCAAACTAGTAAATGTAACTCATTGTCATCACCTCTGCTTCTCTACCAATTCTGACAGCATTTAAATATCATCTTTCAGTGTAACCTCCTTACACATAATAGTGAAGCTGTATCTGTGTGATTCTGTTAACTAACTGAGCTACCTGTCCTTCTACTTTTGTGTTGATTTGAAGCTGTATGGATTGGAGGAAAGTATGTTCTTAAGTTAAATACATTCTTTTCAGTGTGGACTCCCTGTAAGCAAGAAATTTTGGTAACTATGATTTTAAATTATGATGTGACCCACCTCAGTCAGGGCAGATAGTAATCCTGTTAAAGAAATCTTTTATAAGAGAACAAATCAAGATGAAGAGATTAGAAAATTATGAAAGCAAGAAGCTAAACACAACAAACCCAGAAGAGAAAGGAGAGACTAGAGCACACCTCCATGTACCTTGCCATGTGACAGAGGATTCCAGAATCACTGGTTGCTGGTCTTCAGGAAGAAAAAACATTACCTTAATTTGCTTTGATTAGGGTATTTTTCTCAGCCTCAAAATGGCAACCTTGTAAGTTAATGAATCGCCATTGTTAAGCCAACTCATTTCATGGTATTTGCTTGAGCAGCTTAACAAACTAGAACAAAGTGTATCTGGGTAGGCAGAAGAACACTGTGCCCCAAAACCAACACATCAATGATCTGCTTTATTTATCAATGCCTAGATAATTTTAAGAATCTCTAAAACTGATTAAAATGGTAAAAATTCCAGTGTAATATCTTATATTATTTAATTTGTTCCTTTGACATAATATTTACAAGCATAATTTTAGTGAGTCCATCAGTCCACTTTAATCAAACATTTTTCTTGATGTTAGTTTCACAAAGATATACATTGGCTTAAAATATTAGTGGCAAAAATCTTATGCATTTAAATTTAGCTTCATTAGTGGATAAAAATCTGATCAGTTCAAGAACAGTAATATCTAGTGGAAGAACATGTGGCTTCTCAATATCTATTTAGATTCTGGAATAATGGAAAAGCAATAATTCTGATGCATACCTCTTTTAATCACTAGAAGAAAATGCATATTTCATTGTGCAAACTCAGGGATAGAAAGTAGCTGATATACAAATAGAAAAGAGAGAATTTTCTCCTCTAGGTGTCCATAGACACTGATTCCCTGGAATTTGGATTGGATTGGTTTTCAGAGAGAAGACAGGGAATGTTGGTCGCTCAATATGCAAATCCCTCTTCAGATTAAAAGTGATAATAATTGATGAGGAGAATCCTGAATACTATTGAATGGATGGTAATAGAAATTAAAATCCCTGGAAAATTGTGAGCATGGAGGATATACAAATTTTATTAAGATAGAAAAGAAAAGTCAATAATGAAAAGGAAAAAAATCTAATGATTTATAATTTCACATTGCACAAAAACAATCTTTGATAAAGTTCAAAATTGAAAATTTTTAAGGGGACTCAGGAAATAATATAATAATATGATTCATTGCTTTACTTCATCCTTAGGAAATTATTATGTGTAGTCATTTTGTCAGCTCAAAAACAGTAAACATATATCCAATTTATTTCACAGTTATTGTAGCCTATTTTATTATTTAAAACAAACTATCAGAATATTACTGGCTCAATAAAGACATTATGTTTCATATCTATCTGAAATCCTATTGATCCCACAATCAGTGATAGACTAAAAGTAAGCATGAATTATGGGTCTCATCAAATATACTTCTGAAGTTTTGATGTCAATTTAAAGATCTATCATAACTGCATAAGATGCATATTTTATCATTTTATTTTACCAATAAGGATGCTGATACAAGAGAGACAGTTCATGAAATGGTCAATGTCATACAATCAGTAAGTGGAACTGTCAAACCAAGAGTCCAGGTTTTCTGTCTCCATAATTGGAGAACCATTGAACTGTGGAAATCTCCCTCTTCTAGTTATTACCACTGTATGTAGGACTTCATGAGTTATAAAACCCAAAAATACTGGTTATGAGAAATGTATAAGGAATATGAATTGTGTAAAGAAG
>JAQZBX010104785.1:0-10957 GCA_029593785.1 Cabassous unicinctus | reverse complement strand
GCTTTGCGGGCAATGTAGTCGCTGTCACGACTACTCAACTGTGCTGTCATATCACGAAAGGAACTATAAACAATATATAAATAAATGGATGTGACCGTGTTCCAATAAAACTTTATTTACAAAAACAGGTGGTGGGCCAGATTGGCCCTGTGAGCCGTAGCTTGTCAATTCCTGATGTAGACTTTCACACTCAAATTGTGGTTCAGGGACCAGCAGCAGTGGTATCACTTGGGCTTGTTGGAAATGCAGCATCTCAGGCCCCACCCCAAACCTACTGAATCAGGAACTGCATTTTAATAGATTCCCAGGTGACTCATATGCATAGATCCAGGCTTTTCCTCCCCACCCCTAAATTAATCTTCTCCCACTTTCCCTTTGCTTTATTCTATCCAGGCCTGCTGGCCTTCTGGCTATTTCCAGAAAATCTTTTGTGTCAGTGTAGGTTTGGTCCCATGGGAGGAAGGGATGGACATGTTCATCTTCTTAAGACCCCATATGCTCATATGATGCTAAATGGTTGAGTCTACTTCAATATTGCTGACAGTGCTGTACCTGTTACAGGTGATTCCATTGGACACCTCCTGGGCCAGGGTAGGTTGCACTTAAACAGGATCCCCAGGTGACCTTTGTCCTCACTAAAGTTGAAAACTACTGTCTTAGTACCTCACACAGATCTCAGGGATGCTATCTATGGTGGGCTTGGTGGGCTTTAATGTCAGGCAGATACATGCTCTCTTTCTCACTCTATCACTTGCTAGCAGAGTAACCTTGGTTAGTTTTTCCTCTGTCAGTGACTCACTATCTTGGTCTGGGAAATGGGACAATGATGTGCTGGTTGTTCTTTGCTGGCCCCTTCTGCACCCCCAAATCCACTCTCCACCTTGCACCCCTGACCTCCTGCCCTGAGCTCCATTGGGGGTGGAGGACCAGCATGGATAGTCTCACCAGGTTCCCTTGCCCTCTGGCTTCCTGCTGGGATTGGCCAATGGAAAGCACTGATGAGAGATGGGAGGGTAGAAGAAGAGGAAGAATGGGGTACTCTGTTTCCCCAGCTCTCTCTCTGTGTCATGTGGTTTGGGGAAAGGCTGTGTTCCTCCATGGCTGCAGCTCCTGGTGAGTGGCTCGTCTCTCATGGGCTCCAGCCCTCCCTGGCTCCAGGAACACTATCCCCTCCTCTTGAGCCAATGGGTGGTAATGGCTCCCCACTATTGCTGACCCCCAGGAACTTTAACCCCCTTGCTGGTTCTTTTTACCCTGCCCATACATGGGTAGAGAGACTGTTTTTTAAACTCTCCTCACTGAAACCACTTGAGTGTGCAGCCCGGGACCCTGTCTGATATAAATGTGTCATGAGTGTAATGTCCTCAACACATGACCTGGCACTTAGCAAGTGTTCAATACGCTTGTTGCTGTTATTATTATTAACTACTAGTATTACCTTTATTACTGTTATCTTGGTGTAACAAGAACTATAGTCTCTGCTAGTTGGAAAGTCCCAGTGCTAGAAGAATAGTCCCTGGTCTGTATTTGTTGAATGAATAAATGGCTGAATAAATGAATTTCTTCAATTGGATACATCTGTCCTTTAACATCTCCTGTGGTGGTGAGTTCACTGAGAGACCAGGTAGCTTCTTATTTGACTGGATAACGTTGTTAATTCTACCAGGAAGATCAGCAAATATGGGGCAAGGTATGGAGTGCTTTGCTGTGCAAGGCTTGTGTGTGGCGGGGGTGGGTGGGTATAGGGGGTGAGATGTAGACCCAAGGCAGGAGTAACCGGGACATGGCCAGTAACGGGAGGTTGTGAACCAAAGCCCACTTCTCACCCAAATAATCAACCTTCCCAGGGGCCTCACAGAGCCCGGGAGGAAGACATCTGTCTTTTGCAACCAGAGTCCCCAGAGTTCCAACGATGGAAAAAGCTCTGGAGATTTGTGCATTCCCAAACCCTGATTATTGCTATTCCAAGCGGATGCTTTGCCGCTCCTGTCACAAGATCTACACGTGGATGATGGGCCCAGAGGGGGAAATAAAGAAACGCACATACAAAATAAAACAACAGTGCGCTCAGCTGCTGGCTTCCGTGCCCCAGGTGCAAGGGTACAGAGCATCCTCTTGCCGTAGGACCGCAATCAATGGAGCAGGCAGGAAATGAGAGGAAATTAATTTTTCCCCCTCTTCTTTCCTTCCCTCCCCTGCCATCCCTCCTGTTTTTACACAAGGACCTTTTAAAATGTTGGTTACTCTCTGATTACGGCGCAATAGAGGTTTGCAGCAGCCTCTTCTTGACTAAACTCCCCCTGCCCTTAACCAGAATGATTGGCCGGTTGCCTTGGTAATTGTCCTCATTCGCTGGGTAGAAGCCACAATTATGAAGGTTTTCTGGGTACTGATCCTCTTAGTGGCTTTTTCTTAGAAGTTCACGACAAGAAGGGACAAAGGATACCTAATAGATTTTATTGCTCCGCTCCTTGGAGCACTCGGGTAGCCCAGGACATATGGACATGAGCTGTGAGTACCATTTAAATTGGTTGGTTCTGCCCAGAGAGAAAGCTTTAAGCTCAGGAGAGTGGCTGAGGTTCTATTAGCTAGAGGGCCAGGGCCGGAGAATGAACCCACAGACCTGATGCCTCTACCCCAGCTCATAATGGAAACCCTAGATGGGCTGGGCCGGGTGGTATCTGGGGCTGAGGGCCGGGGCACTTAACCTTTCGCTGATAATCAAAGGAAATGGAAATGTAACTACTCTCTTGAAACCCCAGCATTATTCAGGTTAAAGGCAGGAGAGCTCCGAGGGTTGTTGAAAAACTCAAGATGGAAATGTTTTGGGCAGAGGCAGCTTTCCATCCTCTAAAGGAAAGCAGGACTCCATTAGGCAGGGTAATTGTTAGGATTAAAAAGGGAAAAATGATAATTATGACGTCAATAATGATGATCACGATAATCATATAATTTATCTGTAAAGGATATAAAACGCTTACCTTCATTACCTTAGCTGGTCTTCACAATAGCCAGGGGATTGTTAGCCACTTTTTAGAGATGGGGAAACTGAGGTACAGAAAGACAGAGCAACTTGTTTAGCTTGGAATGTGGTGGAGCTGGGATTCAAACACAAAGATGTCTGACTACTAGAATCTACCATGTGGCACCTTCTTTCACTAAAAAAAGGAGTCAATTCTAAGTTTGAGTAGAAGTAAAATGTAGAGGACTTTAAGCTGTAATTTGAAGTGTCTACCTTAGTGTTCAAGGGGCTGAAGTACTTTCATTAGAAAGGCTTTGGATCTTTCCTGGAAGGGGCCATGTCCATGGCTCTTTGATCCAGAGGCCAATTCTGTTTGATTGTAGTAGCTGTGTACCGAAGGATTCTGAGGCTGTGGATTTACCGAGAAAGGATGCCACTTTGGTTAGTACTGCCCATCATGAGGGAGGGATGCGGGAAATGTCAAGCATTTGCCCCCTTTGCAGGCTTTATCAGCTGATTCTTTACTGGAGATTAGTTCATCAGATTGCTTTTCAGATATAACTATGACTTGAAAACTCAGCGCTCTAACATAAGGTGGCTCCATACTCACCCCACAATTTGCAAAATTCTTTTTATTTAGAAAGAATTTCAAACTTAGAGGAAAAAATTTAAGAATAGGAATAGTTCTAAGAGCACCCAATATGCCTTTTCTCAGGTTCACCTATTATTAACTTCGTACTCCATTTGCTTTATTTTTTTCTTCTGTTTGTGTGTATAATTTTTTTCTGAACCATTTAAGAGAAAATACCAGGTCCTATGGTCAGGGCAGGTAGCTCTGGAGTTTGGTGCCTTGCCAGTGGGCCCTACTTTGGAGTTTGTGCTCCTGAGAGTGACAGAGTTGGACTCAGTTATGGCTTCCCTATACATGGCTCATCTGTCCCTTCTATTTAAATCTATACTTGGTGCTGGAGTTGGTAGGTGTATGTCCAAGAGACTTGAATCTTTGGGCTGTCCATGTGCCAGCTGGGCCTTGAGCCTCAGTGGAGTTGCAACACCTACTCTCTAGTTCATTGGACTCACCCAGGACAACTAACAAGGAAGTGAGGATTGACAACCACCATACCAAGGAAACAAGAGAGCCTACAACTGCAAGCAAGAGAGTCCCATCCATCGGCTGTATGGGATCAAAGACCCCTCTCAATTAGAGGTGGAATGGACATCACCATCCCAGAATCATCAGGATTGGGGAATGAACTATGGACTAGAGTGGACTTACTACTGGTATCCTACTATAGACTTGTTTTGATCCTAGCAGTGGAAGAAATTACAGCATTGATGTGGAGGCAGTGGCCACTGGAGGCTCTGGGGGCAGGGGGAGGGAAAGACAGGTGTAATGTGGGGGTTTTTCCGGACTTGGAAATCGTCCTCAATGGCATTGCAATGACAGATATAGGCCATTTTATATCTTCCCATAACCTGCAGAACTGTGTGGGAGAGAGTGTAGACTACAATGTGAACTATGGTCCATGCTCAGTGGCAAAGCCCCAGGATGCATTTCTCATTTGCAACGAATGTGCCACACTAATGAGGGATGTTGTTTATGTGGGAGGGTGTGGGAGATGTGGGGAGGGGCATATGGGAATCCCTATATTTTTTGTGTAACATTTGTGTAATCTTAAGTATCTTTAAAAAAATAAAATATTTAAAAAAAGAGTAAATGGCATGGCTCTTTATCCCTAAATATTTCAGTGTATATTTCCTAAGAATAGGGATAGCCTCTTATGTAACCACATTATAGTTATCAACTTGAGTGATGTTAACATTGGTACGGTACTTTCATCTCATCTACCATCTGTAGTTTGGTTTTGTCAATGTTGGAGCCAGTAATGTCCTTCTTAGCATTATTCCAGGATCCAGTCCCACATAGGTACTGCATTTAGCTGTCATGCCTCTTTAGCATTCTTTCATGACACATAATTTGACATTCCCATAATTTTGAATGGTTCTAGCAGGGAGATTTAAAATATCCATCTATTTATTCAATATTTTTGAGAACACAAAGGTGCTGGGGTGTAGGAGATAAAATTTTGCCCTTAGTAAGGGCAGAACAACAGAACAACAAAAGCTGCTTCTTGAGTACGTATGATGTACCAGGCACTTTGCATGCATTATCTCATTTGAACCCACAACAGTCCTATGAAGTATGTGCTCATTCTCATTTAGAGATACGGAAACTGAGGCTCAGAGATATTATGTACCTTGCCTAAGACCACATAGCTGGAAAATAGAGTCAAGATTTGCTCCCAAATATAGCCTAGCTCTAGAAACCACACTTTCAACCACTGCATAATTTTGTCTTTGAGAAATATGTTCAAACGAAATAATGGATAAATAACATATAAATGAGGCATTGATTCACTTATTGATTTATTCATTCATTAACTGATTAATTAATGTATTCATTCAGTCATTCATTGTTTCATCCATACATCCATCCATCCATTTCTTTCTTCCTACTGTGGACAAGACACTGTGTTAGGTACTGGGGATACAGTGATGATACAGGACAGATAGAGTGTCTGTCCTCATGAAACTTAATATTTAAAGGGGGAAGACGTAACATATAAAAAAGTATGGTGAGTGTTATGAGAATAAAAGTATAGGGAGTAGAAAAATCTAACCTTATCCAGTGGGTCAGGGTTAAATGTCCAAACAAAGTGGCGTTTAAACAAAGTCCCAAAGGCAGTGTGGTATTTAGTTCAAAAGAATGAAGGACTGCTTCTGTATAGGAAAAAGCCAAGAAAGCTTCCTGAAAGAGGTTGCATGCAACCTAGTGCTTAAATTATGGGTGGAGTGTGAAGATTCAGATTACAAGGGGTGAAGGCTTTCCCAGATGTAAGTAATGGCATCAGGAAAGGTAGGGCAGCTGTGGGTGTCCATCAAAGGGAGCCCCAACAGTTAGTCACCTCTCCAGACTAGTCATCATGCTTCTGGGATTGTTGATTGAGAGGCTGTGAGGTCATGTTGAATACAAAGTAAACACACTGTGCATTTAGATCTTTAGTTTTCATGACTTAGACCCCAAAGGTCTGGGCACCATTTTGGGCACAGGTCCTACTCAGCCCTGTGTTGACCTGGTTGCTTTTTTGAGTCCAGGGACAAATGCTCCTGAAAGCTCATTCCACAAAAATAAGTATTGAGTATCTACTATGTGCCAGCTGCTGTTCTAGGTGCTAGGGTTACAGTAGGAAACAAAACAGAAGAAAATCTATGTCATCTTGGAGCTTGCATTCTAAATATTTAATTTGTAATTTACAGATAAAGGTCATTTGGGGCCTGAAGGAGCCCTCTGTTTTGTCCAGATAGAACAGTAAAATCTTTGCATGGCATGCGGGTGTCTTAAAATTTAATCCAGAGCAGGTCAGCCACCACTGCTCCAAGTCTCAGTTTCCTCGTCTGTCAAATTAATGGGCCAGTTAGATCTTTAAGACGTTCCCAGCCCCGAAAGTCTTGGCTTCTAGGAACCAGAAGAGCTGATGCACACAGGCCTCAGTGTCTGGACAAACCTGGACGTTTACTGCTTTTGTTCCATGTTTTCACAAGGGACTCCAGGACCCTTTCTGACAGTTCCGCCCTCTAAGACTAATCAGAATTCTCGTTCTGTCTGCCTTGGTTTTCTGCACTTTGACTTGCATCATAAATTATTCTTTCTCTAAATGGCAGGCATAGGTAAGTTACCAAAAGGTCACCCACAATCCCAATCAATCCCAGCTGCTTTAATTACTTTAGTGCTGTTTGGACTTTTGTGTATATATGTTGTGTCAACCCAGAGGAGAGGCTCAAAAACCATTTTCTGCAAAGGCAATTGAATTTCCTTTAATGAAAGTTAATTGCACTGGCTTCTGTGCGTGTTGAGAGAACACCCATCCATGCAGACCTTAATATATATATTAATCAAAAAGGTAACGTATTTGCTGAAGCATCACAGGGCTTTGACAAGCTGATGGCAAAGAATGAAGCCAATGTAGCACCAATGTAGAACCAAGATTAAAACCAGATATAAACCATCTATTTATTAAAATCGGCCAGGTGGTTTGTTTTCTTTTTTCCTCTCTCACAGAGCTTTGTCTTAAAGCTTCAGTGAGGTTCTAGACATTGTGTTTCATCTTTAGTAAGAATTCAGAGACAAAACTATGTCTGGTGAATATAATTCAGCTTTGGTTCTGCTTGTCTCAGTGTTGGCTGACTCCAAGCTGGCTGTTGAGTGCAAAGAAAGATGCTTCCACAGTCTTTGGCAAAGGGCCCAAGTCTTAAGAGGCTTTGGGAAAAGCAAGATTTCTGGTGGTGTTTTCTTTCTTTGTGAAGTTGGGATTCTCTTCCTCACTCTGTTGATCCAACCTCTCTCTGTGAGAAACTATGTGATATAATAATAATAAAACCATAATTTACAATCATGATATAATAATAAACTAATAATAATCTAAGCTAACTTTTATTGAGTGCTTTCACATGCCAGACATTTTTTTCAAAGCACTTCACATTTACTGTCTTATTTAGTTCTCACAATAACCCCATGGGACATGGACTATTCTTATCCTTACTTGGCAGAAGCAAAATTAAGGCACAGAGTGGCTATGTCACATGCCCAAGGTTTCCCAGCTCAGAAGGGGTGGGGCCCTGATAGGAACCTAGGAAGTTTGGACCAGATACTAATAATAGTTGACTTGTATTGAGATTTACTGAGTTCCAGGTACTGTGGTGAACACTATGTATTCAACAGCCCTCACAGTAACAAAATGAACCTGGTAGTACTATTTTTCTGAATTTGTGCCTGAGGAAACTGAGGTTCAGAGAAGTTAGGTCACTTATGAAAGGACACACAGCATAGAGAGCTGGGATTTCTCTTCCATTTTGTCTGGTTCTAGATCAGGAGTTTGCAAACTATATCCCTTGGGCTTGCTGCCTGTTTTTGTAAATAAAATTTTATTGGAACAGAGCCACACCCATTTGTTTACATATTGTTTATGGCTGCTACAGTGGTAGAGTTCAGTAGTTTTAACAGAGACAGTCTAGCCTACAGAGTCAAAAATATTTACTGTTTGGTCTTTTACAGTAAAAGTTGGCCAATCCCTGCTATAGACCTAGTGCTCTTCTGTCTCCTCCCATTCCTAAATCTGCTGGTTGCAGTGTACCAGTCTAATGTTGACCACAGTCTATCCTAGCCAGAGGTGAAGAAAAAGGTCTCCTGTGAACTCCTGCCCCTCCTGGGGGTGGGGGTACAGAGGCCCTGGCAGTTCTAACTGATCAGAGAATGTGCCTGTTTTTAAGTGCAAGATGAAGATGGCTTGAGTTAGAACATGAAAAGGACAAGAATCTCTGAGATTGTGCTAAAATTAGATGCTTATTAAAAATTCAGAGTTTGGGTCCAGTCCCCAGACTTACTGAATCAGAATTTCAGGGGTTGGGTCCTGGAGACCAACATTTTAACAAGGACCTTGGGTGGTTCTGTGGGCCACTGGTGTCTGAGATGCTGTTGTCCCCAGCCCCCAAGTGTACAAGTGTTTGTGGGCCCTATGAGAATCACAGATTGTGGCAGCCTCCTCTGAACAATGCAGAGCTGACCCCAGTTAGTTCACAAGCCCTCATCTCTCTGGCTCCCAGTCCCAGCTGGCTTCTCCTCTCTGCCTAGTCTTCCTGCCTGTGCCTTGGATTCAGATTTGACCTGACACCATCATTCCAAGTTCTTTAAACTCCTTGCCTCCCACACTTGCTCTACTACAAACATCCAAAAGGAATTCTTGTCAAAGAAGAGCTTGAGGCTTTCTTGTTTCCACCAAAACACAAATAATAGCAAATTTATTGTAAGGGTCGATTCCCTGTCTGGACCAGCACTAACTGGTTTATAGGCCATTATCTCATTTACTTCTCCCAGCGTCCCTATGCAGTGTGTTCTACTGTCAGCTCCATTTTACAAGTGTGATAACTGAGGCTCTGAGTGGTGAGTGCCCTGCCCCAGGTCACACACCTGAATCTGAACTTAATCATGCTTGCAGCTTTACTTCCAGCCACTGTTCTGTCTTGCCTTCAGAGGTGGACATAGAGCTATTTGCCAGATGTGCCCTTGATATTTGGGGGGCCCAGGATAAGAGTGCAAAGAGACACCCATATACTAAATGTCTAAAAATTTAAATGTTAAAACTCAAACTAACAAACTGTTAAATAACATATGTCCTGGCCTCCTGTAATGATGTATTCACCTTCATAACGACAAAATAAGTTTTTGAGTATAATGGTATTTATGTAACCGAAAGTCAGCAAAATATCAAAGATGACTGAATTTAATTATTATTGTGCAACTCTGGGTGTTCTGTTGAAGAGCTGATGTTTGGATGAGCAATAAAATAGGGGCATATATAATTCACAAATTCCTGTTTGCTCATAATGTAAAAATCTATTTTCCTGTTTTCCTTTTAGCAGAATGACTAATTACACGATTGTAATTGATCAATATTTTCATATAATTTGTGATCTATTGAAGAGAATACCAAATTAGAAAAACCTCTCTTTAGGCATTGTAGTTTTTTTCTGAAATTATTTATTTACTTATTTATATTTCATTGGGGTATAATTTACATGCCACAAAACACACACTTTCTAAATGTAACATTTCAAGGAGTTGTGTGAGAATTAAGATTTTGATAGTTATTCAGAAATTATAGGCAGGGCCTTTAGAATGTGAGCTCCTTGAGGGCAGATGCTTTCTCTGTTTGTTCACAACAGTATCCCCAGTGCCTAGAATGATATCTGGCATTTGGTGTAGATGTTCAGTAAATATTTGCTGAATGACTAAATGAAAGTTGGGCTCAAAGATGTTCTGAGTTCTTTGTGGTTCTCACTAATCTCAAATAGGACAGCTTCGTTTTATAAAGTAATCATAAGCAAAGTTCATTCTGCCTTTAGGAGAGAGAACACATCCCATTGGATCATGAAGCACACGTTCATGTGTATTTCAGAATGCACATCCACGACTTTGTTCGGTGCCATCCAGAGACAGGGCATCGGGATTGCTGGTGCTTTCCAGCTAGTGGCCAGCCTGGTTTGCCATGTTGGAGGAAACCATAAGCTACCTACAGCTCTCCTAGGCTGAAGAGCAGATGCATCCTTCATGATACACCAATTGCAGAAGGCTCTGCTGAAGGAGAGAGCTATATCGTCCGGTGTGGCAGACAGCCTCTAGGATGGCCCCCAGTGATCCCTGCCTCCTGCTATTCACATTCTTGTATAATCCCCTGCCCTTCAGTGTGGGCAGGACTTGTGGCTTGCTTATGACCAATGGAACATGACAAGGTGATGGGATGTCACTTCTGTAGTTATGTTACATAGGACTGTAACTTCCATTTTGTGAGTAGACTCTCTCCCTTGTTGGCTTTGATGAAGCCAGTCGTGTTGGGAAGGCCCATGTGACAAGCTCTGGCTAACAACCATAAGAAACTGAGGGTCTCAGTCCAAAAGCCCAAATGGAATTGAATCCTGCCAGCAACCACTTAAGTGATGTTGGAAGTAGAACATTCCCCACTCAAACTTTGGATGAGACCCCAAATCCTGGCCAGTATCTTGATTGCAGCCTTGTAAGAGACCCTGAGGCAGAGAGCCCATCTAAGTCATGCCTGAATTCCTGATCCATAGAAACTGAGATAATAAATATGTATTGTTTTAAGGCACTAAATTTGTGGTGACTTGTTATGCAGCAACAGTTAACTAATACAGCCAAGGAGGGGGGAAATCACTTACTATTATCCATTTACATTGATATAGACCATGTACTTTATTGACATTACTGTGTGAAATCTGTAAAACTCTAAAAACTAGCTATTCCTATCACCATTTTACAGATATAAAACTAATACTTAGATAATTTAAGTGATTTGTCCAAGATCATAACAGCTGGAAAGTGGCAGAGCTAGAATTTGTAACCAATCCTACCTGACAGAAAAA
>JAQZBX010104784.1:0-10912 GCA_029593785.1 Cabassous unicinctus | reverse complement strand
CCCTTTAGTGGTTATCCTAGAAATTTTAATATATACATTTAACTTACCAAAATCCAAAGTTAATAAATACTTCTTATCTTTATTCTGAACAACATAAGAACCTTGAAAGACTTAAATTCCAAATACCCTCTTCCTGCTTTGTATACTATTCTTGTCAGCCTATACCTTTTTTTCTCTTGACTGAATTATTCTAATTTATTTCTTACTTAAGTCAAAAACCTTCCTAGGGTATATTCTTTTGTCTCTTAAGTTTTGGATCTCTAACTGACTAACCAAAGTCAATTTGCACTGCCCAGCTCTTAGGTCTTTTGGCCGGTGTTTTGGTATTATTCTTTATGGAGAGGGCTTTAAAACAAAGTGATGTAATAAGAAAAAAAATAGAGGAAGAAATTAAATTCCTGGAGTTTTCTGAAAAAGAAAATTGACATTAGAGCAGGGTGTTGAAGGATGTTATGAGATGCCAAGTCAGAGATGGAGGTAGTTACTGGCTTAAACAAATACAGTAGGAGGGTGATAGAAGAAACTGCAAACATGCAGGAAAGTTCATGATGTTGTAGCTGATACTTTTAAGATGTTTGTTACGAAATGAGGGCAAGGTTTTGAGTTGATGAGTTGGGCCTGATTTACCACTGTTAAATATGCTAATAATCTATTAGGTTCTAATAGTGGTGGTGGTGATTGTTCTCATTACTGAAACAATGAATGAAATAAGAATGATTGAAAGTTACTTTATTCAGGGCTTAGAATAAAAGCAATTATGACCTTATAATTTAAGACTGAAAGAGAATCTGTCTTGCCGTTGTTGGGAAGAGGAGTCTCAAGAAATTAGCAATATAATGGTAAAAAATGGGTAGATTTTTGTGGCTGAATAAGAATCTTTCCAATAAGCTTAGACTTTAAATAGGCATAAATATAGAAGAGTAGTATGATTCTAACAATAACAACAAGATTTCTAAAACTGAAAAAAAGCTGGGAAGTAGGAAAACTGGTCACAACAGTAAATCAAAGAAACAAACCCAGGCCTTTTCAAAATGGCTTCAGAGCTAGATGAAGTGAGGAGGACATAGGTGCACTGGTTAGGAGTATATGGGAGGTTGCAATAATCATGGCGGAAGCAAAGGAATTCGTGTTTTGCTTTTGTCTTAAAGGGCAAGGAAAATTTTGTTCAAACTGATAATTTGTAAAGTAATCACTGTTAAGAGGGACTTGAAATTCAAGGTAGAACTGGATATGTGAGCAGGTAATTATTTTAAATAAGTGCATTTCCTAGTCCCCGGACATAATCCAGAAGTACTGAGAGTGCTATCAAATGAAATCACGAAGCTTCAGTTGGTAGTTGTTCAAAAATTGTGGGAAAAAAAGGTAGCTAAAGAATGGACATAAGCAAATATAAGCCTATTGAATTGAATGCCACAGGAATAGAATCTTTCCCATTTTAAGTACATAATGGGCACTTTTTGAAGTAAGTTTTGTTTTGACATCTCTTGGACATAATACAATTTGTTGGATTTTATCTTTTTTTGGATGGGCACAGTATACTTAGGTAGCATATAGTTTGACAATTTGCCCACTAGATGGTGCTCCTACAGAAGAGATTTGTACATATATGATGAGGCCTTTTCTAGATAAATAATCTATATTCTTATCAATCTCAGTTTCATTCTTATCTTCTCTCAGTACAATTATATATTTTGAAGTTTAATAACTCATAAAGGTAAAGGGGTAAAGAATATGCCTCTTATGTTGCTTTTACATTGCTATAGCTTTGTAGTTACTTAGTAATTTTCTTTAGTATTTTAGAGTTTCAATATTTTTTTCCCTTTTCATCCTTAAACTTTTAAAACAATTTTCACTGAGATTATTTAATGGTTACCTTTGTTACTATACACGAAGACTTCTGGATTTATTTGTGAGTTTGGAAACATGAACAAATAATTAGTGTCCTATGCTGTATAAAATTTTGAATTACCTTTACCTCCAGTTAATGTTAAACATTTTTTTTTGCAGTTACCTATTTTTTCATAATCATATTTTAGATTATATAATAATCATTGAATGGATGTACCTTAGTTTGCTTACCTTTTCTTCTATTTAGGCTAGAGTTCTATAGATTAAATTACTATCACTTTGTGAAAAAGAGAAGCTAAGGAAAACTATATAGGAAAAAAAAGAATATTCTTTATATATCATTTCAAAATGTTAATAATGATTCTTTTTGGTGGTTAAGTCATTTGCATATTATTTTTAAAATTCATTATTTTAAATAGACTTTCCAGGTTTCTCAGTAATGAACTTAAATTATGTTTTAGTGGGCGGAGTTTATCTTTCAGCTCTGCTATTCAAAAGAAGAGTTCAGTGAGGAATGATTGTCTTCCACCTCCCAATCAAATCATGTGAAACCATTTGTGGTTTAGGTGTACACATGTTTTTGTACCCATATACTGCCTACTGGTTAATGGACGGGGTGATCCTGGACATGAAAATAGGACATTTTCATAAAACAACCTGTCTCAGAACTCAAGGCTGCTGTAATGATGTGAGTGGATTTGAATAGAAAATTGGGAGGTATTTCTTCCCTATAATCAGGGAAAATATGGAATTTTTCCTGTCAACCTTAGATTATTCTCAAGCTCTTTGGCTCTCTAGGACAAGAAATATATGTACAGTAGAGGCTTACTGTGTTTGCAACTTGAGGTAGCACAGATGAGTTCGACCTTTGTATACATTATTCTCATCCTTGGTAATCCAGAATAATAAAGCCTATATCAATTCTACTTTTTTTTTTTTTCCTTTCCCTGGGTTTTCATCAGACATGGATCAAAACACAATATTTTTGGGCCAAACTAGTTTCTATAGCACTTGGTATAAACCTTACTAATTAATTAGTTTTTTAATTAAATACCTGTTCATAGTAAAGCATTTCTTTTCAGGAGGCTTTCAGTTTTTTCTCTCAGAGAGGATTCTTGGTCTTTTCTCTATTTCTCTACCCCGAAATGGATAGGATATGTCTGTATAGGGCCTCAAAATTGCTAGGACTACCTGCACAGTCCTTGGGAAGAAGCACCAAACTTTCTGCTATAATTTCTGTTACAAGAAATTTTACCCCCCAAAGTGTGTCATATGGCTCTCAACCCTTATTGATACATGTGTCTGTGTCTTGGGAATGGAGTCATAGAGAGAGCATCAGCATCTTTTCTTGCTGAGTCAGCCTTTCCAGTGGACACCAAGGTTGTAGTTTGTGCTGCTTTCCAGTAATCTTCATATATCTAGTGGTGCTGGTAGGCACATAGGCAAGCAAGATTTTTTCAAGTCTGTATCTGAAGAAATATCTGTGACTGCATTTGGGACATATTGTGTGCTCAATTCAACTTAAAAATGAATTGCTTCATTAATAAATTATCAAGGAACATTCCTGTTCATATATTATTTTTAAATGACCATTTATTGTAATATATACCATTAGCATAGTATGTTAAGAGAACAGACTTAAGAGTCTGTGGTTCTTAGAATCACTTAGGGAGCTTGTTTAAAGAAATGAAAATTCCCAGGACCCATCCCTAGAGATTCTGTTGGGTAGGGGTCACCAATCTATTTTTAACCAGCACTCCAGGAGATTCTGAGGTGGTCTGTTACTACATTGAGAAACACAGATCTAGATACTAGATGTTGGAAAACATCCATTTAGCAATTAAACAATATTATTTTGTGAACCAGAGTATTATTTATTTTGGATAAAACACATTTCAATGGTTATAAAACAAAGTTTAGCAACGTTTCATTCTTTTGCATTTTAATGAAGAATAGAGATCCATCTTAGGTCAATACATTTTTACAAATTCCTAACATTGTAATCTTAATGTTTGTAATATAGGAGCGGCATGGTGCTGATAATTTCTTTATTGATGATAATTCTTTTCATCATAAAAGTTCCTGAAGCCAAATAATGTTTTGCTAATAAATCTCTTAAAACGGGTATGTCGCATAAAATGATTGTGTTGCATTACAAATGGAGTTCTCTCTATCATTAGATCCTTGGGGCTTAATGTAAGATAGTACCTTTAAAAAAACTTAGAGCTACTGATGCTAATTAATGTAAGCTTCTTCCTGGTGTAGAAATTTGTTTGTGAATGACAAAGCCTCTTGAGTAAAATTATTTTAAACAGTCATCATTGCTGGCAGAGAGAATCCTCTTGTATTTTTTAATTCAGTTCATTTTTATAATTTATGTAAGCAGTGAAGATGCTATTGGATTTTACTACAGGCTTTGATTGAAACTTGGTAATCCAGGATTTCTCCATCCTGTGCATTAAATCAGGCAACCCCAGAGGGTCTTTGTAGTCCAGTGTTTATAACAGCCTTCTTTACCTGCTAATCGACTTCACTTCCTGGATTTCAGTCTGTCTAGTTAGCTAACAAAAGAGCAGCTTTTGGTTCCTGCAGATGCTGGTGAAAAAAATAATCATGAGAAAGAAATTCACCTTATGCCATCTTTTTTGTCTGCAAAAATAAACTCAGCCATCATACAGCTAACAGGTACAGAGGGAAGATACAGCTCTTTCATGGGAAGAAATTATAGAGAAATTGAGCATCATTTCTCAAGGCTTTTATTTTTCCTGATCTACAAGTGATGCTGCTGTAATTCTAGCTGCAGTTTTTACCGATCATTCACCACTCAGCAGCTGGTAGAGAAGTAAGACTGCTTGGCAACCACCTGCAGGGCTGCAGAGATGAATTACATTTTTGGAAACAACACACTTCTGTACTCTCGAGCCAGTCGAGGAGGCAATACTAGCTCTAGCCATGGCTCGGTAGGCCCAAAGCAGAAACATTGGGCAAAAAAGGGCTCATCAGATGAATTGCAAGCTGAGCCAGAACCTTCACGCTGGCAGCAGATAGTTGCATTTTTCTCTCGAAGACACAGCTTTATTGACTGCATCTCGGTAGCCACCAGCTCCACCCAGGTAACATACCACTTGTTGAAATTATTTTCAATATATTTCTGTGACATTTGCTTTGCAAAAATGTCTTAGTACAGGTTTCTTATTAAAAACTGTAGTCTTATGCACTGAAATCTTGGATGTACAGAAATGTATATTTTCAGTCCATCTATACAGGTCTTTATCACAAAAAAGGGAACAAAAATATTTTCCCTTATGCTCTTATGTAATGCCAAACAAAACAGTCTTAGATTTTGTTGAGTGGCTTCTCTAAAAATATAAAGCCGTTGATTCATAAATTAAAATGTAAATTAATGATGCTTGTCTCTTTATTTTTAGACTCTGTTCAATGTATAAAGTATGATGCCTGGCCAGAGAGAAGAATACCAGTTTGACTAGCTTTTGTATGTCATTAGATAACCTTAGGGAGATCATTAGAGTAAAGGAACAGAAGAGAATTTGGAACATTTCCCTTTGTCCAATGTTTGTAGAAAAGATTAATTTTAATATAGTTAGTATTATGTATATTTGTATCTTAAAGTTACATTAACTAGATTGTGGTTTATTTGAAGGGATTTGATGAATCCTTTCATTTATATAAATATATATTATCTAGGGTTAAATTGAAATCAGCTTGTGTAAGTACATGGTCATGGGAATTTTTTTCAAATATTCAAATGATATTTTAAAGAAGAAAAAATACTAAAAGTCTCCCAAATATTAAAAAAAAACAAAACATGAAACCACTTCTTTTTGAGAAAAAGAATATTAAAAATAGGAAAAATAAATGAAAATTAGTAGTTTGAATGAAATATCTATTTGGGGAATATAAGGTTAATTTGGGGTGAATATTCATAATTAAAATAACATATTTATTCAACTTTAGTAAAAATAAAGGATAAGAATTAGTCTAATTTAAAGACAAGTTGAAAATGCTTTTGTCCTTTGACATCAATAATAATTAACTATATATATATATATGGATATACATTCCTTAAGGCCTTTTAAAAATAACTTCATTTAAAATCATCGTTTTAAATAATTAGAAGCAGCACAATAAAAATAAGCTGTTAACTGTCAATAGTTTCTTGTTTTTGGTTACTAAAATTTTCTTTTAATAGTTTTGATTTAAAAATAATCTTAACTTTCTTAGGTTAAAAAAAACCTACGTATCTTTCTTGCATGTTTGAAAGAGAAATGGCATTACTGATATGGCAGTCAATTATTTTCATGTAGGCACTAAAGTTACTTATAATCAAAACTCATTTAGTAGCAGTAATTGATTTAACTCTTACATTGAAAACTGCCCCAAGAATTTAATTGGTTTTGGCTACAGTTACATATATCCAAAAAGGGCACAAAGACTAAAGCTTTAATGTTCAATTTTCTGTGTGGCATTGTTCATTGTAGATTAATGTTAAGTGATGATTTCCATTATCAATAAGAAAGATGTTAAACTTTAACAAACTTTATATAAATATCAATTATTTTTATGTACGCATACATGCAACCATTGATATATCTGTACTTCTTCTCAAGGAACTACTCATTGAGGTCCTACAAATGAAACATAAACATATTAATTCACTTATAAAACTATTGAAACCACAGAATTACATTATAGCCACTTAAGAATTAGAGCAAAAAGTTGCTATCATATTACGCTAAAATAAAAAATCAGAATTTTAATAATGACCTCTGTTTACATTTAATCTGAAAAAACTATTTAAAATTTTATTTTCCCCTTTTTTAGTTCAGATCATTTCTGTATACTGATAAAAGAGTTAGTTTTTATTTCCTTCAGACATCTTTCCTGATACATGTCTTACCTTTGCATTTCATTTCTAAAAGTATAGATATAAGGTCAGAGGTTGTAGCTTTGATTTCTTCTACTCTAGAATGCCAACATGTCACTTTTTTCATTCTGTACATTTTTCTAACTGATGAAAATTAGTTGGTTATTTTATCTATCCAAATATTGTGTTGTAATACATTTCAATTCATTTTACAGGGCAAAATACTGAATCTTAGTTGATGATAGAACATATTTTGTTATTTTATCTACTGAGTTCGTATCTGGCTATTTTATTTTGTAGTATGGATTTGTGTATTGTTAAAAAGAAAGGGAGCTGATGTGGCTCAGGGGCTGAGCCCTGGCTTCCCACACACAAGGTTCGAGGTTCAAACCCAAGTCCCGATACTTTAAAAAAAAAAAAAAAAAGTAGGTTAATGAAATATCACAGGAAATTTTTGAACACCTACTATGTATCTATGAACACAATAGTAAAGTAGTGTTTTGTCCTGTGATTGATAAATTGCAGAGCTGATTACCAGGTCTCCCATTTCAAAGTTCTCAGAAAAATTCTTTTCTAAGATTTGGTAGCAAGATTAACTTTGAATCTAATTCCTTATAACTTATTGATATGATGTTGCCATTAAGTCACTAGTTTTGTTAGTTTGAAAATCATTGCTCTGATTTAATACCCCCCCCCAATGTATGATCTACAAATTAAAGGAAAATTTACTTACTTTACTGATCCATTTAAATTGCTTTTCTCTTGGATGTATTCATGTTCATAACTGAAATTATGTGGTGTAAGGTTCTACTTTAATATCTGGCACTTAGTAGGAAGTCAATTAATATTTTTTTGAATGATTAGGAAACCAGGTGGTTATAAAGTTCTTTAAGACCCCCAAGCTCTTAAAATAAGGCTTGACACATAGTTGGTGCTCAATAAATATTTATTGAATTAGTTATTTTCCATTTCAATCACCTGGAATCTTGGTATCTCATCATCTTCCACGATCTGTAAAATGACCCCATAATCCTACACCTCTTCCATACCTATATTTATTGGTTTTTCTCTCTTCCCTCACAAGTGCCCTTGGTTCCTTCACTTCCCTTTCTTCTCCCTCCATTCTTCATATTATCCTCAAGCCACGCAAATTCCCCCATGACCTGATTTCTTCACCACTTTCAGTCTTCTCCCAATAGTGATAACCATGCACCTTACGAAGTATCTGTAATTTTATTATTTCGTTGCATCCCAAAAGTTTGTGGGGTGTTTTGTGTTTACTTGTCTTTGAATTCAATTTAGGGAAAACTAGTGAATGAGAACAGGACAAAGGTTCAGGAAGAAACATCATTGAAGCAGGGGAAAGGGTTCTTTGACCTGATTGTAACTGTTTATATGCAAGGAACACATATTTTGGAGGCTATTTATATTTTTATTATAAAGTTGAAATTATAAAATGTTAAGTTGAGCTATTAGTTTCCTTGGTGTAAGTTTTTCTATTCTGGACTTTCACACTACTTATGTTCTTAATTTTAAAAAGTTATTCTAATAAAGAAAAAGTGATTATATGTTTTCAAGCCCTCCTTCATTCCTTGCCTCAGCATCACTCTTATTCTTGCATTTAGGATCACTTGATGCAGATCTACCCTGTTCTGTTTAGTCTACTCAGCTCTGTTCCAAACTAGGACCAATTTTCATATTCAGTACTGTATTAAGGAACTGAAGCACAATACTTTTAGACTTTGCTACTTTATTAACTCATAAACAAAAAGTTCTGTATCTACTTGGTGATATCAGTGTTTTTTAATGAGAGTAGTAATCTAAATTTTGAACCACTCTGAAGTGTTAGGTCACTTTGAATGTGTGTTTAACAACTGTTGATATATCTTGGGCTGCTTGAAAATCCCTTACCTGAGTCCTTATAAATATTCAAATAAGATTCCCCTCCCCTCAAACAACTGACATGCCAAATTAAGCTGAAAGCATTGAAGCTCTGTCTTCTTAGGAGTGAATGGAACAGGCATGATGACTTGCCATAATTGAAGTAGAAAAATAAAGTTTTCATAAGAGTGTATATATTAGCCACATGAGTTGGATAATCTGCTTTTTAGAGGGAAAAATTATCTTAAAAACAAGAAAATACTGTTCAAATATCCTTGTGGAAAAAATATATAGGCTCATTTGTATAAAAAAAGCATATTATTTGTCCTAAACAGGTACACTCTGGGCTATAAAGAATTTAATTTTTGGAGATATTTGTTGGATATGTTGTCTAAAAAATAATGCAAATCATAATAGTATCAACCTCATTAAATTACTTGGATTAAATGATTTAATATATATATGTAAAGCACTTAGAACAGTGACTAGTACATAGTAAGCACATGTTAGAATTAGGTGCAGCTATTGTTTCATTTTTATATCATTAATTTTGATAGTCTGTGGACAAATTCAACTACAGATAATTAGGAATTATAGCACCTAGAGTAGTGCAGTGCATTCAAGCATTCAGTAAATATTGGTGACTGAATGAATAAGTTAATTCTAAATGTAAGCCATTCACTTTTTTTATGAACCACAGGTGTCAATAACTCCAATTCTAGGATTTCAGGGAAGTGCTTAAGGAGCTCCTCAAGTTCTTGGTGATACTGCTAATTCCCAGACCTCACCTAACCTCCCAACACTCCCTTCTGCAAATAGCTGAAGAAGATGATGAAATTTAACACCGTCTACCTCTTAACCAGGCTTCCCTAAGCGTACCATCAATCTTAAAACCTACCTCCTTCTTAACCTCAATGAACACAAAATTTCCCAACTTTCTAGATCACTCTTACTCATTTCCTTATCCCTCTATGACTCTGGTACGTCCCTAACTTTGGTTTGTTTGTTTGTTTGTTTGTTTTTTTAAGGAGGCACCGGAGATTGAACCTGGGACCTCATACTCAAATCACTGAGCTACATCTACTCCCCCTAATTTGTTTTGAACTCCCATTTACTTTTAACCACTTAAACCCTTTTACTCTGCCTTTGGAACTCCCAATTTATCATCAGCAGAATCTCCTGTATCCTTAACCTTTTCTGAGTTCATATCACCTTTTTTTCTTTCATGGAACCCTGACATTCCCCTGAGAATTCTTTTTCCTAAGGCCTTCACCAAAAATGGAAGTTTAATCTCTCACACCCCGTGAACCTTGGGACCAACAAAGTGGTGTCAGTGTTTAACTTGTTTATCATCGATATTTCTGGAAGATTGTACCTCTTCCCTTTTTTTAAAAAATGCCTATGTCATGAGGCAGTCTTTTCTACTTCCCCTTCTTTTCTGGTCATCTGCATTTGTCTCACTTTTTAAAAAAATTGTGGTAACATATATGCAACATAACCGTTCCCGTTTTAACCACTTTCACGTGTACAATTTAGAGGGTGTTGATTACATTCACAATGTTGTGCTACCATTGCCACCATCAATTACCTTCTAATCACTTAATCATTGATGGTTTGAACACCTGGTTTACTTTTTTTTTCTGCCCACTATTCCTATCGTCCTTATTAGTGATTTTCAATATATTGCGTGAGCCATCCAAAAACGTTATACAGATGTATATTTGGATTTGATTTGATGATGGCTAAGAGAAGTTTGGACCTTTTAAGTATGATTTTGTCAATGTAAATTGCCTAGGCCGTTTTTATGTAAAACTATTTGAAAGTTAGCTGGTCTACACTAAAGTATTTTGTAAGCTCGTTTCTGTTTCAAAAGTTATTCAAAGCCCCCTATGAAAAAATGGTATGCATATTTTTGCACAAAGAACTTGTTTTTTTTTTCATTAAAATTTTACATAGTATCAATTTCTTTAAAGATCTTTTACTGTGTTATTCTTTTTATTTCCTAGCACTGTTATTTAGATAACATTTTTAGTCCTCCACTTTTCTATCAAAGTTTAGAATTTTGAAAAAGGTAAAAATAGTTGTTCAGACCATGTGGAGAACAGTAGCCTACAATTATCACCTTATTTAACAAGCTTTAAATAAACCAGCTGATGTGATAATTTTACAGACATATGCAAATCAGTCAGCAAAGACTGGACCTGTTTTGTGCAAGTGTAAACCAAATGACTGTGACATCTGGAAGCAGCAGAATTTTAGGAGAAGCCGAAACACAGTTTTTGCAGCCCCTGGATAAAT
>JAQZBX010104783.1:0-10908 GCA_029593785.1 Cabassous unicinctus | reverse complement strand
GCCTTACGAGTCTTTGCTCTTGTAATTGAAACTTAACCTACTGTTATGGGGTGCCTAAGGGTTGCCAGCTGAGAGCCTCCCTGTTGCTCAAATGTGGCCTCTCTCTAAGCCAAACTCAGCATATGAATGCATTACCTTCCCCCCAGCATGGGACATGACTCCCAGGGATGAGCCTCCCTGGCAATGAGGGATTAACACCAAGTGCCAACTGGCAATACAACTGTAAAAAGACCTTGAATAAAAAGGGGAAAAGGTAAAGACAAATGAGTTCATGTGGCTAAGAGACTTCAAAGAGAGTCGGTAGGTCATCCTGGAGGTAACGCTTATGCACACCTCAGTAGGATCTCATAGAACACCAAAGTGGATATCACCCCACACAGAGGGGCTCCTGAGGGCTCTGGAGACACCCAGGTCCTATATAAGGGGGGATAGCTCCAGAGATTGATGCCTTATCAGTGGTGCTCTACTTTGGAATCTGTGCTCCTGAGAGTGACAGAGTTGGACTCAAATCAGTCCTCCCTGCACATGGTCCATCAGTCCCTTTTATTCAAACCTATATGTGATGCTGGAGTTTGTAGGTGTACTTCCAGAGACTGGAGCCTTTGGCCTGCCCATGTGCCAGCTGTGCGTGGAATCTCAGTGGAGCTGCAACTCCTACTCCACAGCTCAATGGACTCATCCAAGTCATCACCTGGTGAGGAGATGATGATGGACAACGGCCATCCCAGTGAATGGAGAGGGCCTGCAGCTGCAGGCAGGATAATCCCATCCTTCGTACCCATGGGATATAAGCCCCCTCTCACTTGGAGGTGGAGTGGACATCAGCATCCCAAACTCCTCAGGATTGGGGGAAGAGCTATGGACTACAGTGGACTCACTGGTATTCTGTTGTAGACATATTGTGAGTCAAGTAATGGAAGAAATTACAACAGTGAGGTGGAGCCAGTGTCCCCTGGACACTTTTGGGGCAGGGAAGGGAAAAACAGTTGTAATACAGGGGCTTTTTCGGGACTTGGGAATTATCCTGAGTGACATTACAACAACAGATATAGGCCATTTTACATCAGCATATAACATGCAGAACTGTGTGGGACAGAGTGTGATGTACAATGTGAACTATGGTCCAAGCTTAATGGCAAAGCCCCAGGATGTGTATATCCATTGTAGGTGATGTGCCACACTAATGAAAGATGTTTTTGTGGGATGTTATGGGAGGTGTGGGAGGTGGGGAACATGGGAATCCTTATAATTTTTGTGTATCATTTATGTAATCTAAGCATCTTTTAAAATATATAAAAAAATAAAATAAAATAAATTTAAAAAAAGAAAAAATGTAACCATAGACTTGTGTTGATAGACATAATAATTAACACAGCTTTGAAATGCCAATACTTTTCTATCAAATTTGTTACTGATAATACTTATTATTAATTGGAGTAGAGATTATGGGCACACTCATATAATGCTAGTGGAATTCATGATATCACAACCATTTTAGGAACCAGGGCTGTGAATTTAATTATGACCCCCAAAGAGAGATGCTCGAGGCCTAACCCGTGGTTATGTGAATGTGCACTTTTTTGTAAATAAGATCTTTGAAGATGTTATTAGCTAAGATGAGACCAAACTGGATTAGGGTGGGCCCTAAGCCCATTTTATTAGTGACCTTATAGGGAGAAGAAACATGGACAGAGACAGGTGGCCATGTGACAGAGGCAGAGACTGACTAGCCCCCAGAATCCAACAGACTCCTAGCCTCCAGAAATGCAAGACGGTAAATCCCCGATGTTTAGGTCAACTCGTTTGTGGTAAACTAAGACTGCTCATTTGTGGTCCATGTAAAGATTCCCCAGAATATCCAAAACTTAGTCTCCTTTATCTCAAATGTTTCTGAAGACCTCACTTTACTATTATTAAACAGAACATGAGAATCCGAAATAAACCTTTCCTTCTTAATGCAGAGTAATAGTCATAGATATTAAGGAAATCTAGTGCCATGAGAGTCACTGTGGTGGCTCTTGCCCTGCACTAAATGGCCCCAGTCTCTGAGCATTGAGCCATCACCAAGCAAGAGCTTTTCTTTACAGGACATAAGAGCACACACATGCCACATTCTCCTATACTTGTGCATGAGCCTGGGCACTCAGGCATTTCAAAGCAATATCAAGATACACGTCTCTTTGTCTAACAGGACATGAGTAGAGACCTGGAGACGTTCTTAGGACTTTTCTATCTTGATATTAGTGGGACACAAAATAAAATGTCTGGCAAAAGATTTACAGACAAAATAGAATGAAAATACCAGGCAGGATGATTTTGCTATTAAAGTTTGCTTGGTAGCACAGTTTAATGGATAGATGTCAACCTGGAAAGAGGGCTCAGTAAATTGTTCTTGTCTTGTTTCATATTTCATGTAAGTAAATTTAAATTAAGGCACAGAAAGCAGTATATTAGGTTTGGATATATAAGAAAAGTGAGCAAAAAAATCAGAGTTGAATCAGAATATAAAGATGCAACATATATTTCAGGGCATGAGAACCCAATGGTTAAGATAAATGAAAGTCAGTGGCGATAGCTGTCAAGTCCTTTCCTTAGGTTAGGCAATGTCATGTATAAGTCCCAGTGAGAAGGCTGTGGAATCTGCACAGGGATCCCAGGTTCCATGGCTCTGCCAGCCGCTCCCAGGCCTTTGGTGTGGGAGTGCCCGTGGAGCCAATTGCTTCCCCTTCCAGTCAGTCTGGTCTGTTCAGAGAAATTTCCCTCCAGTGCCTTCCAGGGAAGATTGGATTTCCTAATTATTCAAGCTGCTGCTAATTCTATTCAGAGGTGAGCATAAGTGACACCAGCTAATCTAATTCCTCACCTGCCTGGAAAATATTCTTCATCCCAGTATATTGGGCTTGAAAAATAAGTGCGGATTCCAGTCTGCTGGGCCTGTCAGGCCTCCGACGCCTCCCGGAGCCTCACTTTGGAGTCACCCCAGCCTGGGCTCTCAGCACAGCCACCCTCTGGCCCTCTGGCTGTTCTGCTTCTCATTCATTGTCACCCCCTCACGACTCTGTTCTCCTCTGGAACTTTTGTCTTAACGTAATTAAACCACCCTAAATTGTTCGTTTTTTTTTTTTTTTCAAAATTAGTATTTATTTTACAGTTAAAAATTTGTTCTTTTGTACACATTATCAAAAGACCCTTTGCAGGTTGATATCTAACTATTAAATACGTGCCTTGGAAGTTAGAGATTGTGTGTTGCTCCTGAGCCATTTGCTCACTTTCAGCAAAATAAATTCCTCCCTCCCTTTTTTTAACACTCTTGGAGCCATTTGCTTCCATTCCAGGTTAGAGATCTTTTCCACCTCTCGGCATAGATTTGTTTACATTCCACAGCAAAGACCTCTATCTCTCTCTTTCTCTCTCTCTCTCTTTCTGTCTCTCTCAATTTGACAGCCACGCTATGTAAGCTTCAAGTTTTATCATTTAGGGTTCCTTTCCTGGAAAGGAATCCCTGCATGTGCAAGTTCTATCAGGCACTCTTTGCATTACCCCGAGAAAAACAGGTGTGGGAAACCAGCACTAGCGTTTGCCGTGCATGTATATATTCTGTTTCATCACGCAAGCACCTCATATTTTCTGTCAGGATAAATAGATATGGGTATAAAAACTTAGCAGACTACTGCAATGATTCATTGGAATTAAAATGCCCCGAAGCATCAAACTTTGAAACTTAAAGATTAATTCAATTTGGCTATCTGGATAGATGGTGATGAACGGTCACTGAGCATGCAAAATGTATATAATATATTAGTTATACTTTGATGATAGGTTTGGGATTAACAACTGTTGGTTCTTTTCTATAAATCACAAGCAGAATCTTGCCGGAAAACAGCAAGCAGACTGGCAAGTGAAGCCTACAGCGTGTGTAGGAGTTAGTCTGTATATTGACAATCCATGACAAGTTCATGAACTGTGGAAAACTTTTGGGGACTGCTTATTTGACTTGTTTGAGAATATATTGTACACAGATCTAATTATGTTGTCTCTGTGGTTGGTCCCTAATCCCTAAAGAAAGAGCCAGGGATTTTGAACCACATGCCAAACCAACAGTTTGACACTTGAAATGAAGCAGAACATCACAGGGTAATGGGGACAGAGACTGTGATATTTTCTATAAGGACATTCCCCTTACTGTTCATTTTCAGGCCCAGCCCGTCATCCACCTGATTGGGACATTCTGATAAATACATGCGGTTAGAGCAGATTCTTTTGGGAGCAGGACAGTACTGACCAATGGGGCATGGAGACCTGCTGCAGTTCTGACACACTGAATGCTGACTCGGGATGTTTTCCTTCCCCATCTACAGTGAAATGCACAATTTGCAGAACAATGGTCACTAGTGGGTACAAGGGACAAGGCAGAAACTGATTGGAAGGCAGAGTAAATGACACACATATTTTTATAAGTTTGGGCTATGATTATTTAGCTTTTATATAAAAGAAAAATGGGTTCATAAATTTCTACAAATAGTTACCTGATGTACAGAAAGCTATAGTTATGAGGACAAAAATTTTATATTGTAAACTGACCTGCAGCCACCAGATAATGTAGTGAGGAAGACAAAATGTGAACCAAGGAAGGAATAAATTTACAAGCGGGAATGTGACTGAAAATCACAAATCATACATTAACAGCATGAAACAGTGACCTTGTTAAATTCTCTAACGAGTTCTAATAGTTGGTTGTGGATTTTTCCTTTGGTCTTTCTAAGTATGCAATAGTGTTATTAACAAACAGGCACAGCTTGGTGCATCTCGTTTGTAAATCTTATACTTTTGTGTGTGTGTGTGTATGTCTCGTTGTACTTGTTGGGAACTCCAGTACAAAGTTGGAAGGAAGACATAATGAGCAACTTGCCATCTCCCTGGTTTCGGTGCTTTAGAAATATTCCCATCAATATGTTATTGATTTTGTTAGAAGATTTGTTATAAGATTTGACATTAGGGAATCACAGGTTTTTTTGCGCCCTTTTCGTAATTTCTCTTTGTGTAGAATGCCTTTCCTCAGCTTCTCTCCCACCTTATTTGTTGCCTTCGCCAACACCCAGACTTATTTCAGACTCAGGCTAAAGTTCACTCTTCTTTTTTTAAAGTGATTTCTTCGGGAAAATCCTGAATTTTAATGCTTGGAAAGACTAATTTATTTGTTTTTATATTCAAGACTTTTAACACGGTGCTCCATGCATTTATGGAGTATGTCCTATGTGATTTGTGGTTCTGCCATCTTGAAAAGTACCTGAATACAATGAGCTTCCTACCCTGACCTGCGAAGTGAAGGGAATAAGGAAATTGTGCACAGCGCTGCATGCTGGGAGCAGGGGATTCCAGACTTAGGAGGATTAGGCACACAGCTGGGTAGATTTTCGACTTCATGGTGAGCAGGACTTTGAAACATGACCTTGTATTTTCTTTCGCATTTCTTTATCTTTTGGACTTGAAAATAAAATTCTGGGGTTTTCGGAGTGGAAAAATAAGCTTCTGTATTCTTCAGTAACCACTAACCCTCCTCATGCTGATTTTACAAAATTGTGGTAAAGAAATCTCACTCTTCAAACCTTCGTCACATGCTGTCTTGTTTGTGAATAGTCGTGGGGCAAGGTAGAGGAGCGTTAAGCTGCTCGCAAGGCTAACCTGTAGGTGAAGCGGTTTGAAATGCGTTGTCCTGGCTGGAGTCCTGATTGAAGGCTACATTGGGAAGCAATTCCCGCGAAGACTGGGAGCACATCATTAATGTGATCAGTGCCGGAGCATATTCACATTAGTGTGAAGATGGGTTCCTCGGAACTGTGTGAGGCCACGTGTTGGCAAAATTACTGTTCTGTGAGCAAAGGAAAGTGTATTCCCCAGTTTCTAAACTCACAGTTGGGCTAATCTTTGAGGAAGAAATTGTAATGCCAGGCTTTGTCTTGTGGAAGTATTATCTAGAAGCCTGACCCCAAGCGTGGATGAGGCTTTTTTGACTGACTCTCTGCAATTTGGAGAATGGATTTTTGCAGGCTTCGCCAATATGAAATGCGAGCCTCATGTCTTGAAATATTATGTGCCGCTTTAGGAAACACCATATGGGTTACTTAGATGATTTAGAAAGACAAAGTCGTGTTTCTCTTATGAGCCCTGAAAGTTATATTTTCCTTGGAGGTAACAAATTTTTCCTATGAGTTTGTCAAATCTCATAGACCTACACATTCAAAATTCATTTTGCTGTGTGTAAATTATATCTCAATAGAAAATATACAGAGTAAAATATATTTGAGAAAATATCAAATATTAACAATATATTGATAAAAACGTAGCTTACATATTTAGGGATTTCTTAACGTTTATTATGTTCCTCCTCGTTTAACCCTCCTCCCCCCCACACACACACTGTATAACAGATTTCCTAACTCCCCTGATGGTGAAGGTCAATTACTCCTGGTGGCAGGATGGTGACTATTTGTAGTGGGTTGAATCATGCCTCACCAAAATTCACATCCACCTAGAACCTCAGAATGTGACTTTATTTGGAAATACAGGCATACCTCATTTTATTACACTGTGCTTTACTGCACTTCATAGATATTGCATTTTTTTCCCTCACATATTGAAGGTTTGTGGCAATCCTGTGTCAAGCAAGTCTGTCAGCACCATTTTTCCAGCAACATGTGCTCACTTCATGCCTCCGTGTCACATTTTAATGAAAGCACATACATGTTTTAGACATAGTGCTATTGCACACTTAATTGACTACAGTATAGTGTAAACATAGCATTTAAATGCACTGGGACTCGAAAAATTCTTGTGACTCGCTTTATTGTAATATTCCCTTTATCGAGGTGGCCTGGAACCACGCCTGCAATATCTCTGAGGTATGCCTTAGAGGCTTTTCAGATGTAATCAGTTAAGGATCTTGAAAGAAGATCATCCTGGCTCTAAAGCCAATGACTGGAGTCTTAATAAGGAAAAGGAGAGGGAGATTTGGAGAGACACAGACACCCACCGGGAACATGGCCATGTGAAGACGGAGACTTCGATTCGAGTGATGCAGTCGTAAGCCAAGGAATGCCAGGAGTCAGCAAAAGCTAGGAGGAGGCAAGGAAGGATTCTTCCCTAACACCTTCAGGGGGAGCAAGGCCCCCCTGGATTTCTAGCCTCCAGAATTGTGAAAGAATAAATTTTTCTATTTTTAATTTTTAATTTAAAAATTTTAAACATACTTAGATTATACAAACGTCACATAAAAAATATAGGGGATTCCCATATGCCCTGCTCCTCATACCTCCCACATTTTCGCACATTGACAACATCCTTCATTAGTGTGGTACATTCATTGCAACTGATGAACACATTTTGGAGCATTGCCACTAAGGATGGATTATAGTTTACATTTTAGTTTCTGCTCTCTCCCACTCAATTCTGTAGGTAATGGCAAGATTTGTAATGGCCCATATCTGTTGTTGCAGTGTCATTCAGGACAATTCCCAAGTCCTAAAAATGCCCCCACATTACAACTGTTTTTCCCTCTCCCTGCCCTCAGAACCTCCAGTGGCTACTGCCTCCACAACAATGATATAATTTTTTCCATTGCTAGAATCACAATAAGTCTATAGTAGAATACCAGTAAGTCTACTTTCGTCCACAGTTCATTCCCCAATTCTGAGGATTCTGGGATGGTGATGCCCACTCCACCTCTAATTGAGAGGGGGCTGCGATCCCATGGGACTGATGGATGGGACTCTCTTGCTTGCAGTTGTAGACTCTCTCAGTTCCTTGTATGTCCATCATCACCTCCATGTTAGTTGTCCTGGGTGAACCCAATGAACTGGAGAGTAGGTATTGCAACTCTGTTGAGATTCAAGGCCCAACTGGCACATGGAGAGCCCAAAGATTTAAGTCTCTTGGACTTATATCTACCAACTCTAGAATGAATTATAGGTTCAAATAGAAGGACAGAAGAGCCATGTGTAGGGAAAACACAACTGAGTCCTACTCTGTCACTCTGGGGATCATAAATTCTAAAGTAGGGCCCACTGGCAAGACACCAAATCCCTGAGCTATCTGCCCTGACTACAGTTTCAGGATGTCTCCAGAGCCCTCAGGAACCCCACTATTTGGGGTACTATCTACTTTGGCAGTCAAAGAGATCCTGCTGAGACGTGCATAAGCGTTACTTCTGGAATGACCTCCTGACTCACTTTGAAGTCTCTTAGCCATATAAACTCATTTGTCTTTACCTTTTCCCCTTTTGGTCAAGGTCTTTTACCAGTTGCATGGCTAGTTGGTGCTTGGTAGTAATCCCTCGGTGCCAAGGAGGCTCATCCCCTGGAGTCATGTCCCACACAGGAGGGAAGGTAATGTATTTATAAGCTGAATTCAGCTTAGAGGGAGGCCACATTTGAGCAACAAGGAAGCTCTCAGAAGGCAACTCTTAGGCACCCTATAATAGTAGGCTCAGTTTCAATTTCAAGAGTAAAGGTTCATCACACAGTTGTCAATATCAAGGACCCGTCAATGGACCATGCTCCTTCACTAGTCATTGCCCCTGTACTCGGGGGATTCTTGCAGAGCTATGAGAGAATGTGGCAGAGCTTGAAAAAATTTCTCTTGTTTTAAGTCACCAAGCTTGTGGTAATTTGCTGCAGCAGCTCTAGGAAATGGATACACTTCTTTTCTTGCGCAAAGGGCCTGAGGGGAAGGAATAATGTTCTCTGTTCTCTGGAAGTAGTGTTCCTCCTTTGAGGACAAGGGCTTTAAGCCTGAACAGCCCAGAGGTATATGGCTAGAAAGAACATGTTTGTAAAACAAGGCTACTCCTGGTTTTACCCCTTGTTTCCTGAACCCATGTATTCTTTATCTCAGTGTTTTAATTTGCTAAATGCTGCCAACGCAATATACTAAAATGTGTTGGCTTTTACAATGGGAACTTATTAGGTTAAAAGCTTACAGTTCTGAGGAGGTGAAAGTGACCAAATCAAGGCTTCATCAGGAGACCAGCCGCCAGTGATCCTGGAGTCCTTTCTCACATGGCAAGGCCTGTGGAGTCATCTGCTTCTCTTCCAGGTCTTGTTGCTTCAGATTCTAGATGCTTTGTCTGTGGCTTCCTTTCTCTTGGGTTCCTCTCTGAGCTCCTGGCTCCATTCTCTCCATCTCTGTGGCTTTTTCTCTGTGTGTCCTGCATATTTCTCCCATTTATAAAAGATCCCAGCAAGCAGACCAAGACCTATCCTGGGTCATGCCTCAATGAAGTAATTCAATCTAAGATCCCCCAACTGAATCCAATCCAATCAAAGGGTCCCACATCCACAAGAATGAATTACCTTTAAGAACATGATCTTTTCTGGGATCCACAAAAACTTCAAACTGACACACCCAGGGACACTGCAACATGAGTGTCCTGAGAGCATAACACTCATCCTAGAGGCCTGTCCCCACTCAGCTAGCATTTCAGCTGTGCCTTTACCAAGCCATTTTTGGTTGATGGGCCATGGGCTGACTCCTGCTCCTTCTTTGCCGTAAAGCCCCTCAATTGGGCACTATGTTCTGTGGATCACAGGCTGGTGGAAGGTGGTACTGGATGAGGCTTGGTGAGGATGGCAGCGAGATAGAGGAGATGAAGGATTTATATTAAAGTATTATTTTTCATGATAACAATTTAAATAAATAATCTCATGATTTTATTAAAATGTATTTTACTGACATTTGACCTCAAATATAAAATGCTTATATTATGACTTTAGCTGTCTTATTATACACTGCCTATGTTTATCTCCCCTTTTTGTGTGGGAACCACTATTAGAACTATCATTATCTTTATTATAATAATCATCACACAGGAGATTTATGTGTCCTGATGGTTAGAGTACTTCCTAGTCTATGCTTGTGGAATGAAATTGTATTTAATTCAAGTCAGCTGACATTTCTTAAGTAACAATGGTGCTGGGGGGAAAGGTGCCCATTAAAAAACTTCTATCTTTTAAGAAAGTAAAATAATTGCATCAGCTATCTTTTCCTGTAGAAGAAATTGCCCCCAAATTTTGTGATTTAGCAATAATAATCATTTATTGTCTCTCATAGTCTCTGTGGCTCAAGAATTGAATGGAAAACTGAGGCCAGCTTGTCTCTGCTCCACGTTTGGAGTTTCGAACGGAAGTTTTGAAGACTGGAGACTGGAATGGTTTAAAGACTTTTTATTCACCACAGATCAGGGCTGATGTGGTCCGTCTGTGCAGACCGGGCTTCCTCACACCACAGTGGCTGCCTCCTTGATAGAGAGAGAAAGCCAGAGAAAAAAAGGGAGCAAGAGAAAGAGAGCCAGGCAGAAGCTGCGTTCTTTTTGTGGCCTTGTCGTGGAAGGTAGATCTCAGCACTCCTATTATCTTCCATCGCTAGAGAGCCAGGTGCCTCACAGTTTCATTCCCAAGAACATAGACAGCTCTGGGTACAGAAGGAGCATCTGTCCTGTTGGAAGAGGAACACATAGGATGGGATAATAAGTTGGTGTGGTCATCTCTGGAAAGTGTAGTCTCCACAGGAGTGCAAGAACCAACACATATACCATCTCACACCTTATACAAAAATCAACTCCATATGGATCAAAGATCTAAATATAAGAGCCAAAACCATAAAGACCTTGGAAGATAATGTAGGGAAGCATCTACAGGACCTTGTAATAGGAAATGGTTTCATAAACTTCACAGCCAAAGCACGAGCAGCAAGAGAAAAAATAGATAAATGGGATTTCATCAAAATTAAAAACTTCTGCACCTCAAAGGATGTTATTAAGAAAATAAAAAGGCAGCCTACCCAATGGGAGAAAATATTTGGCAGTCATATATCTGATAGGAGCCTAATATCCTGCATATATAAAGAAATCCTACA
>JAQZBX010104782.1:0-10916 GCA_029593785.1 Cabassous unicinctus | reverse complement strand
GCAGTCCCCCACTACCACAAATTATGTAGTCGAGTTTCCCACATTTGGGGAAATCGCAGGGGTCAGCACATCCGGAGTGCAATGGATAAGCCTCGCCCTGGGAAAACCACCTTCGTGATCATGGTATCTCCCCTGCCAGGTAAGTATTTTCCCGCAGTTTTTAATACCCAGCTTGTTATTGAGATTGATCTAAACTGTATTCTTTTTTTTTTTTAATGTTAAACTAGAGCTTTAATTTTTATATTGAGCTAACAAATAATAGTTTAGTTTTAAATTAAACTGTATTGTGTAGTTATAACTTTTTCATCATTCAATATACATATTCCACTGTATAACTAAACTCAGGCTGAAGGATATTTGGTTGTTTCCAATTTGTTGTCATTAGAAATAATGCTATTGTGAACACTTTTTTTTTTCACTATAACAGCTTTATTGAGATATAATTAACACATCCACAATTCACCTTTTTAAAATGTACAATACAGAGTCTTTTAATATATTCACATAGTTATACAACCATCATCACCAATTTTAAAACATTTTAACACTCTAAAAAGAAACCCCATACATATCCCTTAGCAGTCTCTCCATTTCTCCTACCCTCATTTCCTCATCTTGTTTATTTGCACCTTCTTCTTAATAAATTTGTCATTATTATTAAAATGTTCAAATAATCAACTCTTGGCATTTTTTATTCTCTCTAATCCTTTAGTATTAATTTAAATTATTAATACTTCATTAATTTGTACTTTCATCTTTATTATTACCTTCCTTCCTACTTTCTTTGGGCTTATCCTGTTATTGTTTTTCTAACTTTGGCAGGTTTATATATAGCATTCACACTAAGGTGTATCCCTTTTGGGAGGATATCACAGTTTTATGCAAGGGGTCTTTTACTAGAATTCCCCACTTTGAGTGGGTTCTGGGCTTTCTCTTCTGTCCACCTGGTTTCCAGAGGTCATAAAAAACAAAGCATAAAGTATATTTAGATTGGCAAATGCTCTCAATGAGAGAAGCTGGATTTATTGATCCACTTATCTCTCTGGGCTCCCATTTAGTCTTGGTTTGGGGCCTCTGACTATTTTTAACTAACTTGCCAACTCACTGCTGAATTTTAAAAGATTAAAAAAAAATAATTTAAACATGATTTTTAGTTTTAATCATGAGGAAAGGACAGGTTATATAGTTTACTTTACTGCTAGCAATGGAAAATTGTATTCATCTCTCTATCCCAGCACTTGACAATGCCTTACTCAAGAACAGATACTCTGTGCTTATTTACTGAAATTATCACACATACTCAAGATTCAGGTGGAAGATGAGTTTTGTATGCCTTGAACTCCACACCCCAACATTTGGATTTAAATGCTTTTAGTTTCCCAATTCTCTGTTGTCCTACACCCAGTCATACCACAAATTTATTCCTTACAGTCAGCCTCCAAAGGCATTTGAATTTCCAGCTCTGTTCTGCTAAATTGAATTGAATGTAATTGTGGAGATAGGAGATGGGTAGAAGTTAAAAGGACTATTTGAATGGAAATTCCCATTTGCTTACCTGCTGGTGATTAGGAAAATGTTCCATTGCTTTCAGCAGCAAATGTGTTACATTAGCCAGAAGTCGGACAGGCATTCCAGCAGCAAGATCCTGCTTGGTTAGGTTAAACACACAGGCACTTGCAGCCAGTTGCACTGGCAAATTCATAGGGTGATTTCTCATCCCAGTAACGACAAGCTGGAAAAAAAAAATTAATCCTCTTAATCCACCTTATAAATACAAGCCCTCTCCATATAGCAACAATACTTTGTTGGCCAACAATAATTTCAAAGATGGCTTAACTATCTTTCTCATCCTCAAGTTGCAAGTATTTGTTGAATGAACAAATTAGTAAATATTTCAGATCAGAAGTCCTAACAAAGAGTGAAGATCTAATCAGATTCACAGTAAACAAAACAAAAAAAGGCAGTGCATAGACAAATCAAGCACCAGTATCTTCTGGTTTATATGGAGGGGGGTGAGACGTGTTGAGGATAACACTGTAAGAATTGAAATGTTATTTGTTTCCCCCAGTACAGGTCCAGGAACCCACAATGGGAATGCAGGCTGGCCCCAAACCATGCTGGGAAGCAGGTAAGGGAAAGGACAGTAAGGGTGCTACAAGCTGCTTCTACTGTTTTTAAGTTGCATTTTCTAGATTTGCCAGTCGCACAGTTAATGCAACCCTTTAATTATTTTGCAGAGTTTTGAGGATGATGGCTCTGTCAGTTTTTGCTAGTTCTTCAAAAGTTCTGTGGGGGATCAAAACCCTGGAGTGTCTTATGCCACTTTCTTGGCTGACCTGAAGTCTATTTTCTTTATTTTTTACATTCTGAAATTCTTTCCTCTTGATGCCATAATAAAATGTAGCTCATTGTCCATCTTCAGAGTCAGAAATTCGGTAAAGCATTTTTTATTCAGGATACAATTATTCTGACTAAAATTGAAGAGGATGTTTGCTCTGTATCCTGGAGGAAGTCAGGAACTAAAAGAACCAGTATTTCTGGAGACAGGAGTTCCAATAAAAGGTTTCAAAGGCTGGAAGGTTTGTTTCTTACTGGGGTTAGCAGGATTCTATCTGGCCAGGAATACTTCAGTTCTTTGGCTTTCTTGTCATATCTCATTTCTTTTTATCACTGAATAATATTCCATTGCATGGATGTGCCACAATTTGTTTATCCATTCACCTCTAGAAGTGCATCTTGGTTGCTTCCAATTTTAGGCAAGTATGAATAAAGCTGCTATAAACATTCATACGAAAGTTTTGTTTGGCCATAAGCTTTCAACTTCTTTAAGTAAATACTTAGGAGTGCAATTTCTGATCATATGGCAAGCTATGCTAAGTTTTCTAAGAAACCTCTGTAGCAGTTTGGCATTGTTTATTAATTCCAAAAAGTAGATATTGGTCTGTTCCTCTGGGCGTGTTAGATTGTATTAGATTCAGAGGTTTCACTTTTACTTTATTAAATCAAGATTAGGGCTTTTATTTGACCACGTCATTAGCATGTGCAGGGTTGAGTCCTCATCCCATTGGTGGGGATAAAACAGACTCTCACACAGAAGTAAACATACAGAAAAGGAGAACAAAGAGAGCTGAGTTTTTGGACGCTGGAGCCTTGGGAAAAGAACCGAGCCATTCGCTTGATGGTTTGCAGCTGCAGAGACGAGAGCTCAGAGCAGTCAAGCCTGGGAAAGAGACTAGCCCTCTTGCCTATAGCTGAGATCAGAAGAAGCTGGGCCCGTGGAGCCTTAAGAGGAAGAGGAAGGCTGAACCCTTGCAGACACTGCCCACCATCTTGCTTCAATACGTGGCAAATGACTTTGGGTGAGAAAGTACCTCTTATGGTACCTTAAGTTGGACTCTTTAGGGCCTTGTGACTCTAAGCTTCTACCCCAAATAAATACCGTTTATAAAAGCCAACAGAATTTTGGTACTTTGCATCAGCACCCCTTTGGCTGACTAATGGAACTTCTTCCAAAGAAGTGTCTTCCAAAGGCGCTGTACCATTTTGCATTACTACTAGCAATGAATGGTAGTTCCTGTTGTTCTCCATCAGCATTTGTTGCTCTCAGTGTTTTTTGTTTTGTTTTTTTTTAACCGGGAGGTCCCGGGGATCGAACCAAGGTCCCTCCATATGGGAGACGGACGCCCAACCATTTGAGCCACATCCATCCCCTCTCAGTGTTTTTTATTTCAGCCATTCTAATAGGTATGTAGTGGTATCTCATTGTCTTTCTAATTTGCCATTCCCTATCTCATTGTCTTACTAATTTGCAATAGTAAGTCTTGAAGTCAGGTAGTATCAGTCCTCCAACTTTGTTCTACTTCAGGATTGTGTTGACTATTCTGGGTCTTGTATCTTTCCAAATGACCTTTAGAATCAATTTGTCAATATCCACAATATAATTTACTAGGATTTTGATTGGGATTGCATTGAAACTATATATAAATTTGGAAGGAATTGACATCTTAATGATATTGACTCTTCCTGTCCATGAACATGGAATATCCCTCCATTTATTTAGATTGTCTTTGATTTCTTTCTTAAGAGTTTTATAGTTTTCTTCACATAGATATTGTATATATATTTTTAGATTTATACTCAAGTATTGCTTTTTTTGGTGCTAATATAGATGGTGTTGAGTTTTCAAATTCAAATTCCAATTGTTCATAGGAAATGTGGGTATACAGGAACGCCATGACTTTTGTATATTAACCTTGTAAACTGCCACCTTGCTATAACTGCTTACTAGTTCCAGAAGAATTTTTGTTGATTCTTAGGATTTTCTATATTAGATAATCATATCATCTGTGAACAGAACCAGCTTTATTTCTTCCTTCCCAATCTGTATACCTTTTATTTCCTTCCCATATCTTATTGTGTTAGCTAGTAGTGGTTGAATAGGAGCTGACTAGGAGTGGTGAGAGACAATATTCTTGTCTTATTCCCAAAAAAATTAATTTGGATTTACCTTGCTGTTTTTTTCTAGTTTCCCAAAGCAGTAGCTTAGATTGATGATTTCAGAGCTTTCTTATTTTCTTTTTTAAAAGATTAATTAATTTATTTCTCCCCAACTCCTCGTTGTTTGCATTCACTGTGTCTGTTTGTTGTGTGCTGGTCTTCTTTTTTTAGGAGGTACCGGGAACCAACCTGGGGCCTCCATGTGGGAGGGAGATGCCTAGTCACCTGAGCCACCTCCGCTCCCTGCTTTGTTGTATCTCTCATTGTGTTTCCTCACTGTGTCTCTTGGTTGCATTATCTCACTGCGTCATCTTGTTGTGTCAGCTCGCCGCGCCAGCTCGTTGCATCAGCTTGCTGTCTTGCATGTCTTCTCTAGGAGGCACCAGGAATCGAACCTGAAACTCCCATGTGGTAGGTGGGAGCTCAGTCACCTAAGCCACATCCGCTTCCCTCTTATATTCTAATACAGCATTCAATAGTATAAGTTTCCCTCTAAGCACTGCTTTGCTGCATCTCACAAATTTTGACTCATTATATTTTCATTTTCATTTAGCTCAAAATAAATTTAAATTTTTCTTGAGACTTCTTCTTTAAACTATGGATTATTTAGATGTGAGTTGTTTAATCTCCAAATATTTAGAGATTTTCTTGCTATCTCTTATTGATTTTCAGTTTAGTTCCACTGTGGTATGACAGCATACTTTCTACAATTTCTGTGCTTTTAAATTTGTTAAGATGAGTTTTATGGCCCAATGTGGTTTATCTTCGTGAACGGTCACGTGAGCTTGAGAAGAATGTGTATTCTGCTGTTGTTGGATGAAGTTCTCTATAAATGTCAATTAGATCCAATTAATTGATGGTGATGTTTGGTTCAACTATATAATTATTGATTTTCTCCCTGCTGGATCTCTCAATCACTTACTTAGGGGAGTTAAAGACTCCAAATACAATAGCAGATTTTCTTTATCTCCTGGCAGTTCTGTCAGTTTTTGTTTTTTCAAAAATAATGCTTTAAAAAATAAGCAACATCACAAATGTCTGGTGGTCAAAGGACTACATTTTGTCAAACTATGCCCTAAGGTATCAACAAAATTAAAAATCTTTCTTTCTTGTTCTTCAAAAGCTGTCTTAGTTAAAATATCTTACTTGGGGAAAAACATGGATCAGTTATGAAAACACAGGAGATTATAAATAGCATGGAAAAGGGCTTAAGGAATTCCAGTATTATATTTCTAAAAAAAGCCTATCTGGGAAGCAATGCTGGGTTAATATAAAATAGTGTCCTGATTCAAGTCATATACTTTCATTTTCTACTAGAGCTAGTGAGAAAATCAGAGTCGTCACTGGTTTTAGGTAGTTAAAAATGCACTGGAAGGCATTTATATTGCTTAGTAAGATTACTATAAACCTTTAATAACTCTCTCTCATTTATGAGAGACTATCTCATTTATGAGAGAACTATCTTCTCTCTCTCATTTATGGCTAATAACTGAAATCAAATTTATAAGTCTCATCAAAAATAAGAATCAAAGACTAAATGCCAATTTTCTTCACAAAATCATCAACTACTCAGATAATTTCAGAAGTGTCATATCTAGTTTCTTATTCTTACCTTTAAAATTTCTGGCTTTGTTTTTTCCATCACATGAGTCAGACTAAAAAGGTGGAAGAGAGCTTCCCGGACAAAGAATGCCCGTTCACTGTACCGCTTTAATGCTTCCGCAATCTGTGTTTCATTGGCTTCCCCCGACACCTTTGAACATAGCCAGAAGATTAGCTTTTAGGATTCTTTTCAGTCATCTAACTTTTTCTGTCTAAACATCATTTATATAGATGCTATCTACGATAGCTATATAAAGCTTGAAACAAATGTGAATTATTACTTTCCCATTCATCCAGAATACTCATTTTAAGGATGACAAGAAACGAACAGATATATATTAAATAGGCTCAGACACCACTGTAAGCCTATGGGTAAAATTTTTTACACTACACCTAAGATAAATCTCAAGATATTTAACACTATTTACATGGCCTTAACATGTGATGGCTCCTTTCTGCCTCTTAATGTAACCCTTTACTCATAGCTCATCATGTTATAGCTACATTTTGCTTTTTCTGATTTTTAACAAGCCAACCTCTTTCCCAGCAAAAGGCCATTTTATATAAAGTTCCCTCTACCTGGAACCTTTTTTCCCCTCTCTTTGCCTGATTTATTTGTACTCATTCTTCCTAATTGAAATTTAATGATACTTCTTTAGAAAGTTTCTTAGATCCACAAATCTTAATCAGGTTCCCTTGACTGACTCATTTACCAGAGTACTCTAATATCTAGTATTGTGCTTAGCCCAGAATAAGCACTAAGAATTCATCAAATAAGCTAAAATAATCCATTTACCAAGATTTATCAAGCTCTCATTAAGCACAAAGAATTTCTGTTTAAAATTAAATCCTTCTAGGAATTTCCAACTTTCTCATTGTTAATAACTTATCTTAATCTATGATTCATGTAGAACTGGGCAACCAAATATAGATAAGGGCAAGTCCTTCTTTATAAAAGTATTGAATCTATAAGTAAAAAAGAAATAATTAGGAGGATTGTAAGAAAAAGGCAGGGTAGGAAGCTCCAAGATTCAGTCCTACCACCAGAACAACTATTAAACAGGCAGGAACTGTCTGAAACAACTATTTTGAAACTCTGGAGGCCAGGAGAACACAGTACAGCATCCAGGGAAGAACAGGAGGAAGAGGCTGATAAATTACAGTAAAGACCAGTAAATTGCTCCCTTTGAGCAGAGTTATCAATGCCAAAACCCATGCTCAAGGCAGACCAACCTGGGGACTAGCCCCTGGCTAGCTCACTGATGACAGAAAGGAACGTAAAAATCCTCTTCCCCAAAAGCTGATCATGGCTTTTGATTAGCTGGGGGCCCAGCTCTGAGGGAGGCCACTGTCCCAAACTACCCCAGGCTAAGGTGTGGCCAAGACATTATGCTTCCTCAGGGCTGCAGAGAACAAGTTCAAGGGCTACATCTGCCGGGCAGATCAAGAAAGCTCAACTTTGGGCAGTTTGGAGCCAGTTTGACCCTGTTTAGGGTGGGAAAGACTGAATTGGGAAACACCTCTCCGGCACCCCCCTCTCAGAATTTGCTCTTTAGGCGAGAGCAACTTGAGACAACCAAAGGAGTGTAAGAAATTATAAGAGAAAGGAGAGAAGAGAAGAGAAGAGAAGAGAAGAAAAAGAAACTATAAAGGGGAAGTAGATGTGGCTCAAGCGAGTGAGCTCCTGCCTACCACATGGGAGGTCCTGGGTTTGGTTCCTGGTGCCTCCTGGAAAAGACAAGCAAGACAGTGAGCTGGCACAATGGAGACACAAAAAGGAAAGACAATGAGAGACACAATAAAGCAGGGAGCTGAGGTGGCTCAAGCAATTGAGGGCCTCTCTCCCACGAGAGGTCCCAGGTTCGGTTCCCAGTGCCTCCTAAAGAGAAGATGAACAGACACAGAGAGTATACAGCAAATGGACACAGACAGCAGACAGAGAGCAGCCAGTAAGCACAAAAAAACAACGGGGTGAGGGGAATAAATAAATACATCTTAAAAAAAAAAGGTTAAAAAAAAAAGAAACTATAAAGGCAGGCAGTCTGGGGCAAAGGTTTGCTTACTTTAAACACCCAAGAGTAAGTGATCTATCTCCTGGGAAATAGAGGAGGCATTCAAACTACTGCAAACAGGCGAACTCCAAAACAACTAACAAGCGCAAACCCAGGGCAAGACACAGGCCCAAAAGAGGCAGGATCCTGCATTCTGCATTCACCTTGAGTGGACCTTCCTGAGAGAAGGGCTGAAACTCAAGAAAATCTCTGTCTTATCACCAGCTGGTTACAAAAATCAAGAAACTGACATCTCAGGGAATAAATCTGAGAGTTAACATTTTAAAATATTAAAATGTACAGTGTGCCAAAAAAGAATACAAGGCAAACAAAGAAACAGTAAATGATGACCTATCCAAAGGAAGAGGATAAAAATTCAGAAAACATCAGCAAGGAAGACCAGAACAAAGACTAAAAAAAAGAAAAAAATCTTAAAAATGCTAAAGGAGATAAAGAAAAACAAAGAGAAAGAACTAAAGGATATTTGAGGAAAAAAACAAAAACAAAAACAAAAACAAAAACAAAAACAATTAGTAATACGAGAACCTTAGTAAAGAAATAGAAATTTTAAAAAGGAACCAAACAGGACTACTGGAATTGAAAACCTCAAAAATTGAAATGAAATATTCCCAAGGGGGTTTCAACAGCAGATTAGAGCTGACAGAAGAAAGAATCAGTGATCTTGAAGACAAGAAAATTGAAATGAGTCAGTCTGAGGAACAGAAAGAAAAGGGAATTATGAAAAGCAGAAATAGCCTAAGAAACCCCTGGAACACCATCAAGTATACAAACAGTTGCATTATAGGAGTCCCAGAAGGAGAAGAAAGAAAAGGGCAGAAGGAATACTCAAAGAAATAATGACAGAGAACTTCCCAAACTTAGGAAAACACATGAATATGCACATCCAAGAAGCCCAGAGGACACCAAACAGGATAAACATGAAGAAAAATATACCCCATCAAATACCAATCACACTAGCAAAGGAAGGACAAAAAGAGAGCTCTGAAAGCTGCAAGAGAAAAGCATCGTGTTATGTACAAAGGAGTCCCAATTAGATTGAGTGTCAATTTCTCATCAGAAATCATGGAGGCAAGAAGGCAGTGGGATGATATAATTAAAGTGCTAAAAGAAAACAACTGTCAACCAAGAATTTTATATCTGGCTAGACTTTCTTTCAAAAATGAGTGAGAGGGAAGCAGATGGGGTTCAAGCAATTGAGCTCCTGTCTACCACATGGGAGGTCCTGGGTTTGGTTCCCAGTGCCTCCTGGAGAAGATGAACAAGACAGCGAGCTGGTGTGACAGGCTGGTGCGGCAAGCTGATGCAATAAGGAGACACAAAGAGGAAACACAATGAGAGAGACAACAAAGCAGAGAGCGGATGTGGCTCAAGCAATTGTGCACCTCTCTCCCGCATGGGAGGTCACAGGTTCGGTTCCTGGTGCCTCCTAAAGAGAAGATGAGCAGACACAGAGAGCACAGAGCAAACGCACACAGAGAGCACACAGTGAATGCAAACAATGGGGGGGGAGGGAAATAAATAAAATAAATCTTTAAAAAAAAAATGAGGGCACGATTAAGACATTCCCAGATAAACAAAAGTTGAGGGAGTTCATCACAACTAGACCTGCCATACAAGCAATGCTAAAAGGAGTTTTTCAGACTAAAATGAAAGGAAACTAGACAGTGGTTCAAAGCAGCATAAAGAAATAAAGGCGTTCAGTAAAGGTAACCAGTTGGGTATTTATAAATGCCAGTACTATTGTGTTGTATTGTTTGACATGTAACTCCACTTCTTACTTCTTACAGATGCTCAAATGCAAATGCATAAAAAGTAATGATAAATCTATGATTTTAGACATACAATGTATTAAGATATAATTGGTAACAAGGATAAAAATAAGGTGGGGGGATAAAGGGGTATAGGAAAAGTCTATGTATATGCTTTGGAAATCAAATTGATATCAAACAAAATATGATTATTATATATGTAGGAAATTAAATTTTAACCCTATGGTAACCACAAGGAAAACATATGAAAAATATATCCACACAGAAAAGTGAAGGCACTGAATATGGTACAACACAAAAAGTCAAATAAATATAAAAGTAGGCATTAATAAAAAATTGAGAAACAAAAAAGGTATAAGACTTACAAAGTCTAAATAGAAAAATGGCAGAAGAAAGTACTTCATTATCCAGTAGTTACACTGAATGTAAATGAATTAAACTCTCCAGTCAAAAGGCAGAGATTGGCAGAATGCATGAAAAAGCAAGACCCAACTATATGCTGTCTGCAAGAGTCTTACTTACATTAAAAGACACAAACAGGTTGAAAGTGAAAGGTTGGAAAAAATATACATACCATGCAAGTAGTAACCAAAAGAGAGCTGGAGTTGCTATACTAATATCAGATAAAACAGACTTTAAGTCACAAACAGATGTAAAGGAGAAAGATAGTCATCATATACTAAAAAAAGTGTCAACTGAACATGATGTAACAATGATAAATAAGCCCCTGTTTACCATATGGGAGGCCCGGGTTCGCGTCCCGAGGTCTCCTGGTGAGGGCACGCCGGCCTGAGCGGTGCGGTGGGCTGATGCAGCAACCTCACGGCAGGAAGTGGGTGTGGCGCAATGGATAGCGCACCCATTTACCATATGAGAGGCCCCGGGTTCGCTTCCCAGCGCCTCCTTGTGAGGGTGGACCGGCTCGCGCAGCGCCGTGGGCTGATGTGGCAAGACCTCACAGCAAGGGGGAGATAAG
>JAQZBX010104781.1:0-10916 GCA_029593785.1 Cabassous unicinctus | reverse complement strand
ATAATTCACAAAAGCTTTATTTGTCTTCAGTGTACTTTTTGGAAATTTTTCCATGTAGATATATTATTTTGTACAATTGAGATCATAATATATATACCATTTTGTATGTTGAATTTTCCAATCAGTATTATACTGAAATCACCTTTCTACATCATTAATTCTTCTCACAAAACACTTTGATGTACTCCTGCTATTTTAAAGCTACACATCATATTCTTTAACTGTTGCCCTTTAAGTACTCCTTTGGGTGGTGTGCACATTTTCAATATTTTTTAAAAAACATTGTAGATGTATGCATATGTTTTACCATGTTTTTAATTTAGACTAGATTCCTAAGAGTAATGAGTACTTGGCCAAAGAACATGACCAATTACATAGTCCCTTTTACATATCTTCAAATTTATTTACAGAATACTTTACACTAACTCACACTCATTGGCATCAGAAAATGTAGGTCTCATACAACTTGTTAATTTCTCAGTTAAAAATATTTCACATTTTAAACTGCATTTCTATGATAGCTAATGAAATGGAGGGTTTTACAATTGTCTGACTTTTTTCATGAAACTTAGTTTTACAATAGTCTTGCCATTTCTCTGTAATACTGTATGCATACTTTTGTCTTTATTTGTAAATGTCATTCCTATAGAAATAGTTGTCTGTCACAATTGTTTCAAATATATTTTGAGTTTTTTCCCTGCCTGTTTATTGTTGACTCTAGCAGATTTGTGCTATGGTTTTTCCCTTTATTTTAAAAGAAGCTTAGATTAAATAATTGTTACATCACACTTCCAACCATTTACAACAAATTTCATTAGTGTGGTACATTTATTACAATTGATGAACACATATTGAAGCACTGGTTCTAACCATGGTCTATAGTTTACATTATGGTTAACACTTTGGACCACACACTTTTATAGATTTTGACAAAATGTATAATGGCCTGTATCCATCATTGCAATATCATGCAGAACAATTCCAATGTCCCCAAAATGCCCCATGTTACAACTATTTTCCCTCTCCCTCCCCTCAGTAACTCTGTGACCACTGTCTTTGTATCAATATTACAAGTTCTTCCATTACTAGAATAATAATGTCTACTTTGGCCCATATTTACATTCCCCCTTTATGTTTCCTCATTCTTCAGTCTTGAGAATTTGGGGATGGGTGAAGCCTATTCTGCTTCTATTTGAGAGGAGACTTAGATCACATGGTGCAGATGGATGGAACTGTCTTGCCTGTAATTGTAAATACTGTTTTTGTTATTTGTCCTGCTTGAGTCTGATGAACTGGAGAGTAGGTTGCAACTCTGCTGAGATTCAGGGCTCAACCAGCATATGAACAGCCAGAAGATTTAAGTCTCTGGGACATATATTTAATGGGTATAATTCTAATTTTAAGTTCAAATAAGAACCATGTGTGGGAAAATTATAAATGAGTCTAATTCTAATACATTGGGGAGATAGGTTATCATATATAACAAGGCAAGCCCCATTGATGGGGTGCCGATTTCCTGGGGTTGTCTAACATGTCTATAGTGTCCAGATGTCTCTAGAGACCTCAGGAGCACCTCTGCTTAAGGCACTGTTTACTGTTGCAATAAGTGAGATCCTCCCTGATGAAGAAAAGTATACATTTGTAACTAGACAGTGTAGACAAGAAATATACATTCCAATGATACCTAGGCCTTCAATGCTTCTGGATAAAATATTTTGACTATTCTAGACAATCTCTCTATTAAAGATTCTTCACAGCTCATGTTCCAATTTGTACTGGCTTTCTATAATCCTTACCTGACAAATTTTCCCTTCATTTTGGAAGAATCCTATAGAAACTATCACAGAATCATACACATCCTCAAAACTGCTCATCAATAATTATATTTATAAACCTTTTCACCCATTATGTCTTCAAACATACATATTTAAAACCTAAACAAAGGCTTCTATTTAATTTACCACATGTGTTTTGCATACAGCTGCTACCTGTCTCCTCAGAAATATTCTACTTCCCATGACCTGAGCTGCCCAAAGTCTTTATGTATCCTGGTAGAGGAATAAAGGGTATTTGGGAAAGGCTTATGAAATCTAGCTCTTTTCTTGCCTCTGTGGGCTCATAAAGGAATTGAAGTAAAATCAGTAACTGAAAAATCTTGGGAAAATAGCAAATTTTGGAAATAAAATACCAAGGGTCTATGATGATGTTATAACTGAAATTAAGCATATTTTTAATTAAACAAAATTAAACTGAAACTGCACTCCTGAATTTCAAAATGTGTTGGAAGCAATTAAAAGAGGGCTTAAAGGTAGACATACCATCAAATGCATATGCTAGAAAAGAAAGAAAAATCTGAAATGAAGTATATGTTTCCAGCTAAACAAAGAGAATAAAGAGGAGGAAATGGCATCTAAATCAAGTCTAATGAAAGAAATACTATGCATAACAGCAAAAATTACTGGAATTGAAAAGTCAAACAATTAAGAAAAATCAATGAAATCAAAGTTTGAGAAATTATTGAGAAATGGTGATAAAATTGATAAACTACCCCAAGTTACCAAGAACAGAAAGAAAGGAGACACAAATTCCAAATATCAGGAATGAAAGAGGAGCCGTGATAAAGAACTGTAGACATGAAAATAATAATAAAGATCTGTTATGGACAACTCCATTCAAATAAATGTGATAAATGAGATTAAATGAACAAATTTCTTGGAAACTCAATATTCCAAAGATCTCTCAAAAAGAAATAGATTATGTGAATATCCATTCATCTGTGAAAAAAATTCAATTCATAGTAAAAGTTCTCCCAGCAATTAATATCCAGGACTACACTGTTTTATTCATGACATTACCAAACACAGGGGTTAAATATCATTTCATTTCTACAGAAAATCTTGCAGACACAGACTAGGAAGAAAGACTTCCCAAATGAGTTTATGAGGCCATTATTTCCTTGATACCAAAACCAGACCAAGTGATCATGCTACAACTACAAACACATATCCTTCATAAACACTGCTGCAAAAAGTTTCAACAAGATATTAGCAAGTCAAAATTGTATACCATAACCAATTGAGGTTTATCTTGGTTATAGAAGGCTGAATCAATATTCAGAAGCAATAAATATTATTCACTATATCAAAAAACTAGGAAGTAAAATCGTAAGATCATCTGAATCAATGCAAAAATACTTTGACAAAATTCAACTTCTAGTTATGATTTTAAAAAGACGAAAGCCTGTTAGCACTGTAAGAATAGAAGACAACTTTCTCAGGATATCTTCAAAATCCAATTGCTAGCCTCCTACATATTCATGAAAATCTGAATCCTTTCTTCCCTGCATGATGAAAAAGGAAAAATGCCTGCTTCCATCCCTCTTTTTTATCACCAGCTGGAAGTCTTAACTGGTGCAATTAGGCAAGAAACGAAATGAAAAGAATAATATTGGAACAGCCAGAATGAAATGTATTCACAGATGAAATAATTATGTGCAGAGAAAATCTCAAGGAATATGCAAAAACAGTTACATCAACTAATCAGTGAGTTGGTAATGTCATAGGAGAAAAGATCTAAATTAATCTATCTTATTAGACAAGGAAGAACATTTTAAAATTGAAAATTTTAAAAGTATTTAAAATAGCACTAAGACCATGTAATCCTTAGGTATAAATCTAACATATGTTCTGTAATATGCTGGAAAAGAAAAATTACTGATGAAAGAAATCAAAAGAGACATAAATGCATGAGGAGATATAGCATATGAATGAATTGGAAGACTCATTATTAATTATTATTTATATCTCAAATCCCCACAAATTGATCCATATATTCAAAGTTCTAAACAAAACCCAAAATATTGCTTTCCAAGAAATTGACAAGCACTTTATAGAATTTGTATGAAAAGGCCAAAAAACAAACAAACAAAAACTATAGTCAAAATGATTTCAAAAAAAGAACAAAATTGAGGACTCACTATACATGACTTTCAGATTTATTGTTGTATTAGAGAAAGGATAAACATATTGCTCTAAGAAACACAACAGATAGTCCAGAAATGGACTCAAACTTATATGGGTAATTGATGTTTGATAAAGCGCAAAAGTAATTCAAGGGATAAATGGAGCTGTTTAAAAAATGAAGCTGCAGGCTTGTGAGCCACTCCGGACTGCCATGCGGAGGTCACGGCAGCCTCTGTCTGAGGCGGCGGTGAAGGGACCATTGATTCTGACGTCTGAGACCATGGCCGCCCCGGGGCCAGGAGAGAAGCTGCTAGCGCTTGGGGCCGTGGGGTCACTTGGGACCGCTGAGGGCCAGCCGGCCGCGTTCCACCTCTGTGAGGCTGCCCCCACAGCTACAGCGCCGCCCGCTGGGGAGTTGTTCTAGCTGTTGGCGAAAGAGCTGTCTTGGGCAGTGTGCACCCACATTCTGTGCACTTTGCACAAATGCTGCAAGATCCTGACTAACAGCTCCACACTCAACATGCATCTGGTCAAGAGCATCCGCCTGCAGGTATTACAGTTTTCTTACATATACTTCTCTGAGGATGAAACTCAGATGACTTGTATGTAGAGGGCATTCTAATGACTTACCAAACATAACTAGAGGAGTCAGCAGAAAGTGTCTTTTGAGAACAGTGGCCCTAATGTCCCCCAGTTGGGGAAGGACACTTTATGAAAATGCAAAAGAATCATAAATGTATTAAGTGTAGTGATTCAAATGGTACTGAATGAATATTCGTAGGACTGTGGCAAGATCTTCCAGTGTACGCGTGGCTGTCCTTAACCACAGCAGAACAGCCTTGTAGTTTCACATCTACCAAATTGGCCATGAGATCCTTGCTGAGCACAGCAATCCGCCTAGTAAGAAAAGGAAAATGGAGAATTCCATGAAGTTGTCAAAAAGACCACTGAATCATTTATCAATAAACTAACCCCTAGACCAGACACTCAAGAATTACAAACTTCATAAATAAAGCCAGTAGCTTCCTTTGAAGATTCTTGCAGCTCTAATGGCAGAAAACAAACTCTTACAACAATTCCAAGATATCCTCAGAAGTTGCTTTTATGAAAGCCCAAAGTTGCTTTCGTCAAACTGCCTGTCATGAAGTTTTCTCTTATGCCTGTCTTTGTGCCTACAGCAGACTCTTCCTCCCCATCTTTGGTTGTCAGTGTGGATCATCTGGGCTAAGCCACAGGTGCCATCAACTTACATCCCTTGTCCATAGGAACTCTGATCCTCAGCCTAGATTCAGAAGCTTTTCCTCTTCAGGAGGGCCTACCTATCTCAAAAATTGTGAATCTTGTTAGTGTTTAGCCAATTAGTACAGGGGTTCAAATGAACTTGGGTAAAAGTCTGCATATTACTATACAAAAACTCAGAACTCATATTAGAAAAAGAGCATTTCTTCAATGTGCAGACAGATCTGTCTTAAGCACCACAAAGCCTTCTGCCTTCTGCACAATGTGTTGTCCCAGATTCTTCTGTGCCATCTTGTTCTCAAACTGATTTGAGCATTTGGTTCTGAAGTTTCACTTCCATGGTTCTGAAGTTTCACTTCCAATTAGTGTTAACATTCAAACAGTGTTGCCTGGTTCTAAAGTAACTTCATCAGTGATGTCTCATACTGATGCGTTTTTAGGTTCTTGTTTCCAGTCAGGTGGGATCTCCAGAGAAACACAAACTAGTGGAGTGCAAATTTCCATAGATGACCAGGTGCACATGGAATAAGTAGTGATGTGTGGAGACATTTTTGCAAGAGTCTGTTCATCATACAGGGTTTCTACAGACAATATTATAAGAAACAGTTTGTTAGCAGAGACTGTAACTTATGGTTTTTTACCTCAGAGTGCCTTTAAGACATTATGTCAAGATATTGAGAAATCTGCACCAATTGTGAGTTTCTGTGAACAGAATAGGATGCTTCCTTCACAAATCATGATAGATAATCAGATCCATAACACAGATTTATTAAGCAATTTAGAAAACATCAAGTAACCTGCCTGATCAGACATTGGATAATCACAATCTTTTGTCTGACATGAACCCTGAAACTAAAACACAGTCCCATCTACCCCTACCCAGAATCCTGGAATAGACTTTTGTATTGAAGAGTTCTTTTCTGCCTCAAATACCCAAACTCAAACAGAAGAGAGTGAACTTAGCAATATGAACACTGAGCCAACCTTGGAATCCCTGGACACAGAAACCCAAACTGACCTTTTACTTGTAAACACCTCTTCCCAGTCCCACAGTTGCAGGGGAAGTGCTAACTTCTTAAGCCTTACAATGTGTGATGTGCAGACACAGGCAGACTTAAACTTTTTAGACAGTAGCTTATTATGTCTCTGGGCAGTATTCAGAAACACTCCAGATATTCTATGAGCATTGATTCATCTGAAACAGAAACTCAAACAGAAGGGATTTCCACTGCTAAAACTCTACCTGATCTAGAACACAAAATTCAGGTGAACAGTACAGAAACACAAACCATGAATTCCGGTTTTGAAACCCTAGAGAGTTTGTTTTTCACTAATTATGAAACTCAATCAGCTATTGATTTCCTTTAAGCCAATTTAGCCTGAAACATGATGGAGTCTCAATTCATGTCTCTGGAAATCCAGACATGTGCAGAACTACACACAGTTTCCAATTTCTAAAAGTGAAGTCCACGAGATAGATGAGATTTATAGTTTTATTCTGGATTTGGAAAATGGGGAAACAGGACAACTATATTAACTATTGAATGTGGCTGAGTATGCAGTTCCTTAGATTCTTTGCAGTTCTTTGCCTTTTGTACTTGTAAACATGAAATTTGCATGTAAGTATATGTGTATTAGAAACTCTATGATGCTGATCTAAAAAATGGAACTGCAATAATTGGAAATACATTTTTAAAATTGAACTTTGGTCAATACATTGTACCATGAATAAAGGTTTACCAATAATTGATAATTAACATAAATGTTAAAACCCAAACTATAAAATACTAGTAAGGTACATATGAAAAATTATTCAACAACAAAAATCAACAAAAGCATGATCAATTAAATAAAAACATTAATAAATTGGACTTCATTAGGAAAACATGAAAAGACAAATATTAAAAAAGGAGAAAATATTAACAAATGAAATATTTGATATAAGACCTGTTTTCACAAATTATACAGTACTCTTAAATTTCAATAATAATAAAATTGGAAATTCAATGTAAAATGCCAATAGATTTGAATGTATACTTCAACAAAGAAGATATATAATTGGCAAATAACTCACCAGGTAAAAGATGCACAACATAATTAGTTATACAGAAACAGAAATTTAAAAACCACAAAAAGCTTTCACTATACACTTAAAAATGATTTTTGAAAAAAATTTCACCATAGGGAGTGCTGACAAACATGCATAAGAATTGGCAATATCATTTGTTAGTGATGGCAAAGCAGAATGCTAGACTTAAGCAGGTTGGCAGATTCATATGAAGCTGCATATGTATTTATCTTACCTGAGAGCATCTACTTGGATGCACATTAAGTTGCTACCTGAATTTGTGCTCCCAAATTGAAATTCTAAGATCCTAAATAAATGCTTTAGTTGCTTCACAACTGTTTGTTATTTTACTGACAACATTAGATGGTGTCAGAAGTGAGATCTGAAGCAGCTCAACTTAGAGCCAGCAATGATTTTGACCAAATACCTCTTAGAACCCTTTTGGTTGGTGTTCTGTCCCTGTAAGAGTATGTCAGCAGAGACTGGATATGACAAATCCTTACTTAGGATTTGGGGAATGTCGCACAATAACACCACCTAATTGATCATTGATTCCATATGGAAAAGAAGGGAACTGGATTTTGTAATCCCTTCCCAAATGTCTTTTTCCTCTAAAGTGAAACTTTTCATTAGGTCCACCAGGATGCATAAAGAGCATAGGCTGCTTTGGTTCTGGGAGCTAAAACTAATATTTCTGAGGTAAATGAAGCATGATGGAAGGGAGAGGATACAGTTAAACTGTGATAGCAGACTCTCTATGGCAGTAGTTTGGGTGTAGCTTGCTTTATTTTTCTGTATACTTAATAGGATTCTGGAAGAATGCTGAAATTAGAGGAAGAAAGGGCAAGTTTTGCTGTATTCAATAATAATTCAGGAATTATAATAATTCTAAAATCTCCTTGGAGTGTTAAATCTTTAAATCTTTACCCAGAAATAACTGACAGTGATATTGAGATTCCCTAAGAAGTTTATAGATGCTATGGGAAATATAAATACCATGCGAATTAACAAATTACAAGAACTTTCTATGTATTAGTCACACTGCTAAGTCTAGAATATCCCCTGATTCTCATATAATCCCATGAAGGAAATGTTAATATTTCCATTTTGTATATAAGGAAATTAATGCTTACTTTGAGCATCGCTTGGACAAGATTTAAAGGCTCACAATTAGTAAAGCTTAGCTTTAAATCCAGACTGATATGTCTTCTAAGTCTGCATTCTAATCAATATATTATTTTACTGGTGCTATGAAGTGTGTAATTCACTGGATGCAATGGGAAAGAAATCCTGACTCAGACTTGCTCTTTTTCTACCACCAGGATGGCAGGGCTTATTCCTTCAGAAAGATTCCATGTATGGCAGCTGCTCAGTAAAGAGAGGGATACAGAAAATAAAACATCTTTGTAACTTAATTTCCTATCTCTTTCCCTGTCTGAGGGAATTTTCTAACACCTTACTTACAGCTTTGATTTGAGGAATTTCTTGGTTCCTGCAGGGTGGAAGGAAAGCATAAGTAGAAGTTTGTAAGCACAGGGACATCTTCTACATGAACAGCACATGGTAAGATGCTATAGAATTGCACACCTGTTTTAATTTGCCAGTGTTACTATGACAATGTCACACAATGAGTTTGCTTAAACAAAAAGTTTTATTGGAAGTCCATAATGAAGGTATCAGCAAGGTCATGCTCTCTCTCAGAGTTGGCACCACTGTAGTGATGGCAGCCCTCGAACACATGACTTCGTCCTTGATAACTCCTGTGGTTTTCTCTGACTCTGACATCTCAAATAGTTTCAAATTTTCCTCACTTAATAAGGTCATGAGGATTAAGGCCTGTCCTCATTGAGATTTTCCACACTTAAAAAATATATTTAAAGACCCCATTCACAAAAGTGTCCTTCTGGAAACCAAACTCAGCAGCTTCCCTAATGGGAAACATGGCTGTTCTTGCTTCCTCGTCCAGGGATGGTACAAAGTTGGTGGAGGAACACACACTTTGTTGAGTGTGTAATGTTATACCCATTAAGATACGGACAGTCTATGAAAAGGGGAACCAAGGACACACAATGTTTAACTCTCCTTTTCAGACACTCTAAGGGGATCATCTTACATTTATCCCATTACACCATCAACAGTATCTCCAAGATGGTGGGAGGTTAGGGCAGATAAGTGAAAGGGTGAGATGATGGAAATGGCCTTAAAAGCATTTAAAGACATTGGTTGAAGTTCTGGGATTGTTTTGGGTGTCTTCTCTTTAAGGGCATATCAAAGTTTGTTCTTGTGGTTTTATTTTGAATTTTGTTATTTTTTTCTGGATTGGTGGTGGCGTTCCTTTTGTTGCCCTACTTGTTCAGGAGTTGTTCCTGTTTGGTGAATACTCAAATATTTGGAATCTTTTATCTCTTTTCCTACTATTTTAAGGAAGATGACTCTTTAATATTTTAACTAAATTTGTCTTGACTGAGAGCAATCTCATATTCATTTAAGTGGTCATAGATGGGTAAAATTAACAATAGGTTGCTGTCACCCTCAACATAATTTCATGCAACAGGGGAATCTTGGTTGTGATTCTACAACCACAGACTGTCCACCAATTTAAACAAGCACACCATGTAAAATACACTGTAAAATATTTCATTAACCCAAACCTTAAACAAATCTTGTCAGGTTTTTAGGCTTTAGGATTGCTCTCAATCAAAACAATGGTTTCTAATACTGTAAAACATTTTAATTCTGCACTGTCTACTAGCACATCAGGTGGTTTTTGTACGAACATTATGATCATGTCTTATATAAATCCTTGTCTCACTGAATCTGGCATAGCAGAGACAAGACTAAATTGCAATGTCTATAAAAAAACTGTTTTGATATTAACAAATTAATATATTTGTGATCATAATTAAAAAATTGAGACTATAAGGTCAAAGAACCTGAATGGGTTACCTTTTTAAATTAATATTTGGAAGTTTCTAAATGCAATACAAACTCCAAAATTGCCTCTCTTTTAATAAAAAAAATACCAAATTAACGTAACAAAGATTTATCTAAACACATAACCAAACTTGAAAAACTGTCTATATCCTCTGGATTTTCTGAGATGCCTCATTTCTTCCTGCACCTCCCTGTCCTCCTCCTTTTTGTCCTGGCCTTGCAAGTTGTCCTTTTATAATAAGGGACAAGAAACTTCTTCAGTCCCATCCCTCTTCACCCCTTTTAATGTGAAACCTAATAAAAGTGTTTCAAAATTACCTCTATCACCTATACTCTTCCAACTATTGTAAAACAAAAAGCCATAATCAAGGAAATTCCAATCCTACCAAGAATCCCAAAGAGAAAATAGAATGCAAGCTTTAATTTTCATGACAAATTAGCAAAAAGAAGAGCTAATTGCAAAATTTCTTTAAAACAATCCTTACAGAGAGCTTGTATAAGGGACCCTACAAATGTTACAGGTAAGGATGCTCCCAAAGCATTAATATATTAAATGCAATACCAGAGTCTTTTCTTCAAAAAATGAATCAATTATTCAAACTTTAAAACACACCAATGGAAAAGATAAATTCATCTGGGATTAAACAAAAATAATTGTTTCAGACCTTTGTTTTTAATTCAGATCTTTCATCTTTTGCTGACATGTTTGAAGA
>JAQZBX010104780.1:0-10916 GCA_029593785.1 Cabassous unicinctus | reverse complement strand
ACTGCACCACCAAGAAGAAACAGGTAAGGAGGGGCAAGCCCAGAGATAGGCTCACCTTTGAGCTGCCACTATAAAAGTCACTGTGTCACCTCAGGGCCACCTGAATCCAGGCCCCACATCATCAGGAACCCACATCAAGTGGAGAGTTGGTCCTCTGGACACAAGCTGGTTCATTTCTGGGACTCACCAAGGCCTTGCCCCAGGGGAGGACAGAAGGGGCCCTAGGCCATGTATGGTTCCATGGATGACACCACAAACCATCAACCAGGAGGAGCCTTGGGTGACCCTTGACATGGCAGCTAAGATTGTTAATTTTTAAATTAACACAGGAGCCACTTACTTAGTCCTGACCTGCCACACTGGAACTCTCTAGCCTCACCTGTGCCTAATAAGGGGAGTCAATGGGGAATCAAGATCTAGGCCATTTACTAAACCTCTCCCCTGTAGAATAAGAAACCTCATAAGCCATCAATTAAGCAGTATCCCATCAAGGAGGAAACTGTTAAAGGTCTCTAGCCCATGATTATAAAGTTCCTGGAGAATGGCCTCCTAGATCTTTGCCAGTCCCCTTACAACACTCTAATCCTTGCAGCAAAAAAGCCCACAGGACTTTATCCCTTGTGAGAGGTAGCTAATAGGAATGCAGCTCCCAGAGCATCACTAATTTGTGTCTTGCTGACCACAGGGATTCCCTGGATCCTTCAGCTCTGTGCCTAGCAGCTCCCTGGGGATTTCCCTGGGGAATGAAGCTGGAGATTTCTGGTCAAGGTTTCTGCCAAGGGGTGGACACTCGGCACTTGGCATGAAGGTGATTCTAAACTCAGGCCATTCTCTATGTTAAGTAACTCAGTAAAATTCTTTCTTCTGTTCTAATCTGTGCTTAATTTAATTTTGGCAGTCTGCCCATTCCTAGGAGGTCATAATTCAGATTTTGGGTTCACCTGTTAAAAGTTGGATAACAGTGAAAAGTAACCTAAAAATGAGTCTTTAAATTTCAATACTATCTTGCAATTGGATTTAATGTATAAAATTGGATTTAATGTATAAAAGAAATCACAAATGGAATTAGTTCAACTGCTGGAAAAGTAGAAAAACTTAGCAATAAAATTGTTTTAGTTGCTTGGCTAATAAACAAAAGTGCAAAATTTATTAGAAACTGTTAACTATGAGTTAAGACAAAATAATTATAGATACCTTTATATTATAAAACAGCAAAAGGCTAATATCTGATATTGCTGAAACTGGCTGGATTTAGACTATACTTATATTGTGATGGTAATCCTAAACTGACCTTACCTTTGCATATGGTTATTGTGAGACTAGCTTCTCCCCTAGACCTACTATTATGATGGTAACACTAAACTGAATTTTCTTTTGCTTAGGGTTATTTTGTGACTTACTAGTTTTGCCCTTAGACTTAAGCTATTGTGATGGTAACTCTAGACTAATTTACCTTTGTTTGTGGTTACTTCAAGACTGGTCTCACTCTTGTGTATGCTTGCTATTGTGACGGTAATTCTAAACTGAGTTTGCCCTTTGCTTAAGGGTGTTTCAGGACTGACCTTACCATTGTGATGGTAATTATTCTGTTCCCCTATTTGAATCCATGAAAACTGCTCTCCATGGTCTGGGGGAAGGCAAATTTGAGATACTCCTGTCTCCAGTCCTTCCACTGTCTTTAATAATCCTGCTTTCTCTCATGACTACCCAGGTGGGACCCCAAAACCTGTGAGGAAATTGCTGCCTAGTGGAATCCTTGGCTCTCAGGGCTAGACATCCACTCTTCCAGTTTACCACCCACAAGAGTCCTGCTATCTCTGAAGACTGGGGAGTTGGGAACCTCCTACCTCAAGCATAAACATACTGAAAGTAGCAGATCATGAGAGAAATCCACTTTCCCTGTGACTTTAATGACCTCAGTGAGTATATAACGTATTGGAATTTGTGTTGCTCATCTGAGGACTGTCAGAGTCAAAATGAGAAATAAGCAAAGATCTGAAGTAAAGGAAAGTGTTGTAAAATAAGTACTTTAAAGCATTGGGAACACTTTGGTTATAAAGCCAATAACTAAGAAATGAAATTATTGTGCAAAACTGCATGGTCACAGAGCAGATTAGAATAATCACAAATAGCCTTCAAAGAGATCTTTTGAATATAATGCTATTGTACAGTTAAACTTATTTCGTAAGAGGATGAAAATTATTATCATAATATAAATTATATTATAATTATAAATTATAATTAATTGTGTTCTTTTGCATCTAACTCTATCTTTGTCTACATATTTGTTCAGTGTATATTTTCATACCTCTGGATGGTAATATCAAATTAATAAAAATTCTTTTAAAAGCTCTATTCAAATTGTTAAAAAATTAAATGAGTGTTTATATATGTAAATGAATATTCCTGGAGCCCAAATTAAGGAGGCTGAGTAGGGTAGAAAGGTCATATAGAAATCTCAATATACAAACTATTGGTAGAGGGAAAAAAGCTTTTCCTAAGCTCCTTGACCCACCCAAGTCCCCCAGGGCCTCCTTCTCTTTGCAAGAGCTATGGGGAAGGCTAGGTGTGACAAGATAGGTAAATATAAGTTTAATTTAAAACTCTATCTACTAGGCTGGGGAATTAAGAATCATAGTTTGTCTTGTAATTCCCCAAATTAAACATTTTAACATCCTCAAAATGAAAGTAATTAATAATCCAATTGTCAAATTTTAGTAAGTAAAGGAAGAGTCCTTGAAAACAATAGAAACATTTTTATAAATTATAATTAAAACAAATCAAACAGTTATAATATATTCCAGAATGTGGCAGTCAGTATGCTTTTAAGGTTATTCACAAACTTAGAATATTTTTTAAAAAGATGTTTTAGACTCCTGTGGAGGAAGAGAAAAAGAACTTATCTTGCATAGACTAAACTTTTCAATTTTATTTGGCTTTGGTGTCATCTCCATAGCTTTATAGGGTACTAATAAATTTGCATTATATATACAATATCTTTAAGATGATAAAAATTGTAAGTTTGTGTTTAATGAAATTAAGATCTGTCATAAAGTGAAATGACTATTTTCACATAACAGAATGAAGGATGTAAGACAAGACTTAAATGGGTAAAGTAAATTTCATTGGTTGCTAACTGTAATTTACTAAGCTTACCTAAAGGTAAAAGTAGCTTGTAGCTAGCTATAGGAAATTTGTAAATCCACCATGTAAACTGAAGTATTTAAATGGCTAATTCCAGGACGCCATTATTAAACAGAAACCTAAAGTGATACTGATAACAAAAAGTAACTTCATAATGAAGAAACCTGTCAGAGGTCACCACAATCTGCATATTAAAATGGTGGTAGGGGGAAGATAATCTTGATTCCACTGGGAATCTTAGGTTTTCATAAAATAATGGAGAAAGTAGTCTTTTCCTATACTGCTCAATTAAAATACCTGTTAATTAATGTAATAATAGTAAAGATACAAAAGTAAAAAGTGAAGTACTAGAAATAGTTTATGCTCATTTGATATGTTATAAACTGCATTGGAATTATTTAGAAAATACATAAAAATTAAAAGAGATAGACTTTAGTATTGTCAAACTCCCTTGTGCATTCAAACCAGGCCCCTAATACTCTGTACGGTGTCTCTTTATTTGAGTTATTGGCTAGATCAGTCACTTCAACCCCAAAAACAATAAAAGTATTTACCACATCTATGGTCATATGCCTGAAGTGGATGGAAATTATGTTGCTGTTTTGGACTCCTGTGGCATCTGACAGTGGCACAATATCACTAGACTTAAATGGACATTGCCTACAGACTGGCTCTGTTTCATAGTGCCAAAGGGTGCTATGTACTAGACCAGTTAAATGCTGGAGCTTCTCCCTAGGACCAATGGTACTGCAGCACACTGGCTGTGTGAAGGACATAACAAGTGGAGCAATAATTAGCATAATAATGTAAGTAGAACTAAACAGACATAAGTGGCATTATGGCCTGCTCCCAAGGAGAGACAACGTGTATGGTATTGCAAACTGGAATTTAGATCTATTAACTGCAGCTCAAAGAGGAACTTGTGCGTTGATTAGTGCATTGATTAGTATTAAGTACTGTAGCTATATACCTGATGAATGTGATAATATCTCTTCTATTCTAGATCATATGCAGAGGGATAATGAACATGTATTAAAAGTCTCAGCAAACTTAATTCATTTTCCAAGTAGTTAATGAATGTGCCTATAAGATATAAGAATGGCTCTCTTAAGTACTGTCTTTTATTTACTTGTCTTGTCTTGTTGTATATATTGTCTTTTAGTTTATGTCTAGTGCAGTGACTCTCCTCATCCCTCTCTGAGCTGTCCGAGGCATAACCTCCATCATTGGAACTAAGGTTAGCAGGCTATTCCAAACCCAGCAAGTCTACCAAAATGTATTCCTAGAGTTAACCATGGTGCTGCAAAACCACAGAACCCTAAACATGCTAACAGCAGCACAGGGAGGAATCTGCCTATTCATCAAGGAGGAATGCTGTTTCTATGTAAGTCACTCCAGAACAGTCCTAGACAGCACTTGAAACCTACAAGATCAAGTCCATCAACCTGGGGATGATGTAGATTCTGGAGGCAACTGGTGATTCTTTCTCCCATGGTCCAGTATGCCATGGCTGGCCCCCTTTTGGGGGCTGCTTACCACCATCTACTTTATCCTTTTATTAGGACCATGTATCTTCAAAATTCTAAATTTCTCTCTTAGAGAATCAATGCCTTATCACAACAAGTTATTAGTGATGCAGAAATTTGATCCAGTTCCAACCATGATGCTAGACAAACCTTCCTTCAACCTCAATAGAATAGCCAGAGAGTTTCACACCCTGTCAGGCAGGGACTACTGCCCCTGTCCATCAGGAAGCAGCTACAGAAAAATGACCATTGCCCTTCAGCTCCCCTTTAAGAATAAGAATGTAAACTCTCTGAGGGGGCAGTTGAGGCAGGTTAGTATAGGAGACAAAGAAAGGTGGCTAGTCGGAATAAACCTGTAACAGCTGGGACCTCCTTGGTCAAATCATAGCCATGAGACCTCACCTAAACAACCCCTGAGGGAAGGCTGCTGCTTGAGAACACAGCTGTAAACATTACAGCCAAAAAAGCCTGCCAAGACACTGGTCATGAAGTCCCATTTGAAACTCCTGGGTTATCCTGGATAACTCCAAACAGAAAGACCTCCCCAATGGTCCCTTGAAAGCTAACAAGTAAGGATAGAAATGCAACCAATCAGGACAGCAAATAGCTAGGGTCCCTCCTTAATATGGCAAAGGGGGACAAGGAAGTGCCTTTAAAAGGCTTACCCCAGTGCCCCACATGCACATCTCACCCTGTAGTTCACATGTCCCTGTGTCTGGGATGTGTACTATTTCTTTTCTTGTTTCTTAGTAAACTACTCCCTTGCCTACCCTCTGGCATGTCCTTAAATTCCTTTATGCAACATAGCCAAGACTATGTTTTGTTAGTAGAAACACAGAGCATTCTACTAACAAAACAGCTCCAGGACTGCATGCAATGTATGAACAAGGAACCTGTAGTTAGAGATGGTAGCAAGGAAGAAGCTGGTAAGCCAGAGAACTGAGTCCACACCTGAGAGTCAGGGCATTGAGGCATGTGCAGCTGCTCCCTCCAGAGGCTCTGGAAAGTACCTATGCTGGAAGTAACCAGGAGCTGGGAACCTCTTTGCTGTGCCCTGACTCACTGTCCACATCAGGCCCTGGCAACCTGGGTTTGCACATGTTCCTCTGTAAGCCTGGGAAACCTGGAGTGGATGCTCCTAGCTCCATCCCCCTATATGACTCCCACTGGTGAAAGACAGCCAAGATACCAGGACTGATGGCCTGCCCCAGAGATACCCTCCCCCCTCAATCCTCCCTCATGGCCCTCCCATCTCTCCCATCCTGCCTGCTCTCTCACCTTGAGAATCAGGATATGTCCTGAACTTTATGGAAAAATCACCATTCACAAAATGAGAACTAGGAGGAGGAGAGGTTTCCCACCCAGAGTGTGTACAGCAGCACTTCCTCCTAGCTTGGTTGGTTTCAAAGGATGCAGTCCCAGGGCCAAGCCTGAGTCCTGTAAGCCAATCAGAAGAGGACTTAGAATTGTCTGCAGGGTAGTCATTTTCCTGTATAATGCATGTGAGGATATAATCCTGAAATACTTCTGCAATTATGCTTATTTCTGAAATGCTGACACAAAATTAGTTGGGTTGAAGATTGTGGGAATTCACCTCTATTCAGGAACAGCAAGGAGAGGATATTGAAAGGGGGGAGAAGACCAGATGTTAAAGGATCATGTACAGAGGGCTAAGTTTCAATTCTATTCTGAAGGCCATAGGGAGCCAGGGCCATAGGGCATAATGGGAAAGAGATGTCTCTAACACTACTGGCTTGGTTTCTGGTGCCTTTGCCAGGCTCCTGTTGGCTGCCCTAACTGGCTGGAATGCATCCTTCCAGGACTGTGCTAAAGGAGAAGCAGAACATCAACATGAGCTCTAGAAAGCCCCTCAGATCCCTCTGCTGTGCTGCTTTTCTGTGTTTCTGCTTTTGACTGTAAACTTGTTTCTTTCTTAGCTTCTCCTTGCTCCCAGCACTCAGTGGTATCTGATCTTGCATGAGTCTGGATGACACCATTGTGCATTCCTGGTTCTAGTTTCTGAGGAACTTCTCAGACTGAGTTCACAGAGGTCATGCCCATGGAAACCTAGCTTTTCCTGCCAATTCAATGTTTTATCTCACTCCTGCATTTGGGATTTCACCATCTTTTGGATCTTTCTCAGTTCCCCCTAAGAAGAGCACCTTACCAAAGTCCTAAGCCCCAGGCTCTGCATCAGATTCCTCTGTGCATGAGTAGAGCTGATTCCTGGGTGCCTGGTCACATGATGCAAAATGTATGTGTACAAGCAAAGGTATCAGGAAGGCACTTTCAGATCAGAAGGGAAAATGCTGGTCCCTCAGAGGCAGGGAGAGACCTCATGGACTGCTCTTGCTGTGATCCCTCTCTGTAGACTGTTACCAGACTCTTCCTTCCTGATCCATGAAGATCCCAGGGTTCATACACTGATCACAGCAGGACATGGCAGCCCTTTAACAGTAACACAAATTGGTCATTGCACTTTAGAAAGGTCATCAAAGCTCTGTGGAGAGAAGTGTTTGGGAATGAAAATGGCTATGAGAAAGTTAAAAATGTTGGACCTAAACTAAACAATGGCATGGAGAGAGAGCTTCATGATCTGCACCCTGCCAGCTTGCTTCTTTAGGAGAACCATGTTAGCTGGTGATAGGTGCATTTAATGATAGATAAAATTAATTTAATATCTTTGAGATCCTGACACATGAATGTATCTTGACCTAACTGTATTGACCATAGATTTAACACTTTTCTCTTGCTCAGCTGTAGAGCAGAAAGGGTCTGAACAGACTATTCAAGGGCCATAAATATCCTGATACTGTGATGTAATTTGTCCTGCCGGGATTCTCAGAAAAGCCACAGCTCCAGGTTCTGTTCTTCATCTTCTTCCATTCACTCCATACCAAGACCCTCTGTGGAAACTCCCTCCCTCATAATGGTGGCCATCACTTTCTGCACTGGGTTTCACACATCCCCATGTACTTTTCTCTCATCAATCTATCTCTTTTGGATGTTGTTTGTGCATGCAAAATTGTAGCCAAGTTGCTCAAAATCATGGTCACAGAGAATAAAACCATCTCTTACGGGGCTGCATAACCAAGCTGTGCTTCCTGTTATGATCAATCACAGCAGAGGTGATGCTTTTCACTGCTGTGACATATGATGCCTAAGTGGCCATTTGCTAGTCCCTGCACCATGCCTCCATGACAAGCTCCCAGGTGTGCGTGTTGCTGGTGGAGTTGTGTGGGTTATCAGCATACTTGGTCATGGAGCCAACACCTGCCTGATGTTTTGACTGAACTTCTGTGTGCCCAATGTGATAAATCACTTCTTTTGTGAGATCCACCCTGTGCTGTTTCTCTCCTATTCCTCCACATGTATGAATGATGTTATGGACATTGTGAATGACATCTTCTATGTTTAGTTGAATTCCTGCTAACCATGTTGACCTATGGCTTTTCAATCTCTACCATCCTGAAATTTGTACAGCCAATGTGAAGAGGTGAGCCTTCTCCAACTTTTCTACTAAGCTCACTGTGGTCACAATGTACAGCACTACAATGATATATACTTATCTGACTGTAGACTCCAGCTACTCCCCAGAAATGGGCAAGGTCATGGCTGTGCTTTATACTACAGTGATCCCCATCTTCAATCCTCTCACATACACTCTAAGGAATGAGGATGTCAAGACAGCTCTCTAAAAAGTATTTTTCACATTTTTGCTGAGAAGCTGTAATTACATATTTTAGAGAAAAAGGCTAGTCTGGGAATGTTTCAATTTGTAGCAATCACTGCCTATATTGTATTTATAGGTGCAATTTTATACTGGAAAGAAAAAACAAAATTCATTGAAAACCGGAGTCTAGAATGTTATCTTGAAATTAGACCAGAACTGTGATAGTTTGGATTTGGTGAACCTATATATATATATATAATATGTTTTTTAATTAATACATTCCTGTAGATGTGAGACCCTTTGATTGTATTAGATTCTGTTAAGAGACCTTGATTACATCACTTGTTAGATCACTTTTGATTAGACTATGTCAGCAAGACATGACTCAGGTTGGGCCTCTGTCTTCTTCCTGGAGACTTATATAGATGGAAACACAGAAAGAAAGGAGAGAGAGAAAAGGGAGATCTTCATTCTGACCAGACATGTGTGAGAGAGGACTCAAGGATTGCTAGCAGCCAAAGCTGAGGTATGAAGCTCCCAAGAGGCTGGACCCACAGAGCAGCTCAAGGCTGAAGAGATAAGCCATATGTCTAATCACCCACAGCTGGGCTCAGGGAGAAATTGAAGTAGCTGAGGCTGAGAGAAAAGGTCACAAAAGATAAAAGCCATATGCCTGATCAACCACATATGAGCTCCAGTAGATGGTAGATTATGGAGGGGAAGGCAGGGACTATCCTGCCTCACTATGTGGAAGGACACCAGCATGACCTGTAGCTGGCTTTCATGAAAAAGCATCAATGATGGTGCCTTGATTTTGACATTTTTGAAGACTTGGAACTGTAATCTTTTAACCCTAGTAGATTTCCTAATTCAAAACCCAACTTATTTCTGGTACTTTGTATTGGTATCCTTTGGTAAAATAAGACAAAAACCAATAGGGGACCTAAAACCTGTTTCACATTTAGCAAAAGTAGAGGTTAAATACATAGATATTTGCTTTAACATTGGTTATAATACATTCCCATTGTGATAATGCAGAGTAAAACAAAGAATGTAACACATTCACTATCCAACTGTAGGGACTCTTATGAGGTTCAACTGCAAGGTTGATGGGACAATGTCAAGGTTCTTCTCGCACATGCATTGTTACAACTTTTCCCCTAATATTATTAACAGTTTGTGAGCTCTTCAAAAGATATCTGTGTCATTTTGCAACCATATGTCAATTCCAGGGCAAGGGCTCAGTGAATGAGGGTTAAGTTGAACACATCCACTGATGAATGGTGGGTCAGCAGTGGGAGATTAGGGCAAGGGCTTGATATATTCAGGGAGGTGGGGTCTAATGCATTTGAGAGCTGCAAGTGAAGGAGGAAACTAGGACCACAGAGAGGCTACAGTCCTGGTGCAGTGTCCCGCATTATGTGGACCAGGATTTGATTGGATAATGAACAACTCAGTGGTTCCTGCTGGGAGGTGATTACTCATGACACAAAGAACAACTTAGACAGTTCAACCTCTGTAAAAGTGGAAGCAATTTTCAAGGTATCTTCCACCAGAAATTATTCCTGCCAATAAAATGCATTATGTGACCTCTACATTCTCCACACTGCATAGCCATCAAGGTGGGTGTAGGGGCTGAGAGACAAACCCACCTCTTGCAAGGGGTCCAGAGTAAAAGTGCCTTGTTGAAAGCAAATAAATATAAAAATAGGTTTTAATGAAAGTGAGGAACAAAACAGGAATAACACTTACAAAGACTAAATAGCAAAATGGCAGGAGAAAGTCTTCTCTTATCATTAGTGACTTTATATTTAAATGGTTTAAACACTCCAATCAATAGACAAAGTTTGGCAGAATTAAGTTTAAAATAGTGTGACCCAACTGTATGCTGTCTCCAAGAGACTCACCTTAAAGTAAAAGATATAAGTAGGTTGACAGTAAAATGATGGAAAAAATATAAACCATGCAAGTGAAACCCAAAAAAGTGCTAGGGTAGCTATAGTAATATTAAGTAAAATAGACTTTAAGTCAAAACAGTTACAAGAGACAAAGATGGTTATTACATACTGATTAAAGGGACAATTCAAGAGTAGTATGAAAGAATTATAAATATGTGTACATCTAACAGCAGAGCCCCAAGATCTATAATTTTAAGGGAGAGATTGATGATCCTACATTAACAGTAATGGATTGAACATCTAGTCAGAAGATCAATAAGAAAGTATAGGACTTAAATGATACACTAAATCAACTAGACCTAACATACATATAGGGCACTTCACCCAATAAAAACAGAAAGCACATTCTTCTCATGTTCACATGGGTCACTCTCCAGGATAGACTATATGTTGTGTCACAAAACAAGTCTCAACAAATTCAAAAATGTTTGAATCATACAATGTATATTCTCTAGCCACAAAGGAATGAAGCTAGAAATCAGTGATGGAGGGAGAAAGGGAGAATTCACAAATATGTGGAAATTAAGTAACATACTCTTAAACAACCAATGTGTCAAAGATGAAATCAAAACAGAAATTGGGAAATATCTTGAGACAAATGAAAGTGAAAATACA
>JAQZBX010104779.1:0-10925 GCA_029593785.1 Cabassous unicinctus | reverse complement strand
TGAGCCACACCCGCTTCCCTTAATAAACTCTTTACTCTCTTGCCTACCCTATGGCATGTCCTTAAATTCTTTTATGTGACATAAGCCAAGAAACTAGAAGCCCAGGACCCAGAGCCATCCAGTAACATTATTTGATGAGCCAGGCCAGGAGACAGAGAGGCAAACGGCTCTCCCTGACCCCTGCCGGACACTGGTGAGTTTTTAATTAAAGCCTGTCTATTCCTTCTTCTGTTTTATTAGCAGGCTCGCAGATAAGTCTCGGCTTTTAACGTGCCTCTTAATGTTGGGTTTAACTGCGGAACTCGGTCCCTGGGAGCTATCTCCTAAGACCACCACAAAGTAAGCAAAAGAAAGGTCCCTACCCAATCCCTTTCCTAGCAGGAAAGCTCGGTGTGGGAGCTAGAGTCCAGGAACCAGACCCAGATGTCTCCCAAGACCTCTAAAGCTCTGGGGACACCCAGAGAAATACTCCCAATCCCTGGAACGTGGAGACAGCAAGTAGGGCTCCCAATCTCCAGGACGCCGGCCTGCCGAGCAATCGTTCAACCAGGTCTAGAAGTGGGACACCACCCAGACTGACAGACACATTTTTCCTCCTCCAGGATAATGGATGGCCTCTAATTGGGACAACCTGCCTACTGATGGTCTAAAAAGGCCTGAAACGTGACTGCAGTATGGCCAAGAGTAGTCTCTGTATGGGACCCTGAATTCCATTAAACCTGTGTAAGAAAGAAGGAGAGGACAGATAGATCTGAGGGCCAGAGACCATGTGGTCATGTCTCCTTAAAGGGAATGAGGAGATGCACTATCAAACCCGTCAATTTTAAATAAGCTCAGGGAAGTTACTCAGAGGCAGAGCATACAGAACTAGCCTTATTTCAAAGAAAGCTGGTAAAGGCAATACAAAATACCCTCTGGGTAGATCCTAACTCTAGAGAAGGGATAGATCCTCCTAGGGACTCCAGTCTGTCTCAGATATACATAGAAAGCTGCAGAAACTTTCCCTGGGCCCCCAAACTTCCATTAACTCCCTTTTAGAAATACCCTTCTCAGTTTTCAACAATTGAGACCATACCACCAAGAGGGAAAACGTAAGAGGGGCAGGTGCAGGGCCCGGGACAGGCTCACCTTTTAAATGCTGCCATTAAAGGCATCAGTCACCTCAGGTAACCCAAATCCAGGCTCCAGGTCAGCAGGAACCTGGCCCCAAGCTGCCTCACCATGCAGACTACTAGGGCCTTGCCCCAGGGGAGGACGGAAGGGGCCTGAAGCCACGCACCAACCGTCAACCAGGAGGCCTTGGGTGACCTTTGACATGGCAGGTAAGATTGTTAATTTCTTAATTAACATGGGAGCCAATTACTTGGTCCTAGCCTGCACTCCAGACCTCTCTAAACTTGGTTGTGCCTAATGAGTGAAGTGGGTGGGAAATCAAGATCTAGGCCATTTACTAAACCTCTCCCACCTCTGGCCCATGATTTGAAAATTCCTGGCTATTCCTAGCTCCCTGCCTATTCCCTTGTAACACTCCAATCCTTCCAGCGAATAGGCCTAGCAGGGCTTTATCCCTTGCAGGAGGTAACTAATTGGATGTAGCCCCCAGAGCAGCCCCAATTCATGTCTTATTGGGAACAGGGCTTCTCTGGATCCCTTAGCTCCGTACTGCCCAGGGATTTTCCTGGAGGAACAAAGCTGGAAGGTCCTGCATGAGGTTCTGCCATGGACAGACACTGGAAGCTTTGCATCTAAGTAATTCTAAAGGCAGGTCTTTGGAAGCAGATGTGGCTCAAGCAATTGGGCTCCCGTCTACCATATAAGAGGTCCAGGGGAAGCGGGAGTGGCTCAGTCGATAGAGCCCCCATTTACCATATGGGAGGCCCCGGGTTCACTTCCCGGGGCCTCCTTGTGAGGGCAGGCCAGCCCGCGCAGCCTAGTGAGCTGAAGCAGCAGTCCCTCACAACAGGAAGCGGGTGTGGCTCAACCGATAGAGCCCCCGTTTACCATGTGTGAGGCCCCAGGTTTGCTTCCCGGGGCCTCCTTGTGAGGGCTGGCCAGCCCGCGCGGCGCGAGGGGCTGATGCAGCGGGACCTCACAGCAACGGGAAGATAAGCAGACACGGAGAAGACACACAGCGAATGGACACAGCAAGCACAAGCAGCAAGGGGGGGATAAATAAATAAATAAATCTTAAAAAAAAAAAAAGAGGTCCAGGTTTCTATTCCCAGAGCCCCCTGATGAAGGAAAGCTGGCCTGTGCAGTGAGCTACCCCGAGCAGAGAGCTGGCCCACAGAGTGCTGGCCCATGCGCAATGCTGGCCAGTGCAGGAGTGCTGACCCATGCAGGAGTGCTGCCTGCGCAGGAGTGCTGGCCTGCACGGAGTGCTGTCCAGTACAGAAAGCTAGTGCAGCAAGATGACGCAACAAAAAGAAAAACAGAGGAGAGACAATAAGAGACACAGCAGACCAGGGAGCTGAGGTGCCGCAAGAGATTGAGCGCCTCTCTCTCACTCTGGAAGGTCCCAGGATCGGTTCCAGTGCTGCCTAAAGAGAAGACAAGAAGATGCAGAAGAACACACAGCGAATGGACACTGAGAGCAGACAACAAGGGAGGGGGTGAGAGAAGTAAATAAATAAATCTTTTTTTAAAAAAAAAAGTCCAGTAGAAGGGAGAAGACTGCCTTGCACGTTACGGTAGACAAAGATTCATTTATTCATTCAACAAATCTATATCTATATTGAGGACCAACTGTGCTAGGCAGGGGAATACTGCAGTGAACAAACAGAAATAAAGGCACATCTTTCACTAAACTAAGCTAAGTGAGTGTAAAATTCTCTCTTCTGTTCTAATCTGTGCTTGCTTTAACTTTGTCAGTCTGCTTGCACCTAGGAACTCATAAATCAGATTTGGGGTTTGTCTATTATAAATTGGCTAACAGTGAAATGTAACCTAAAATTGAGTCTTTAAATGTCAATACCATCTTGCAATTGAATTTGACGTATAAAAGAAATCACAAGTGGAATTGGTTCAACTGCTAGAAAAGCAGGAAACCTTAGCAAAATTGTTACTAATAAAATAGTTTTAGTTGCTTAGTTAATAAACAAAAGTGCCCAATTTGTTCTAAAGTAAAAATTTACTAGAAACTGTAACTAAGAGATAAGATCATTATATAGATGCTTTTATATTATAAAACAGCAAAAGCTGAAATTGCTATAACTGGATGGATTTAGCCTAGAACCTACTACTGTGATGGTAATCTTAGTCTAATTTACCTTTTTTTATGGTTACTTCAGGTCTAACCACACCTTTGTGTATGCTTGCTATAGTAATGGTAATTATAAACTAAACTTACCTTTGATAATGGTTATTTTGTGACTAGCTTACTAGCTTCACTTTGCCCTTAGACTTCAGCTATTGTGATGATAATTCTAAACTGACTTTGCCTGCTTATGCTTATTTCATGACAACTTCTGCCTCCCATGGCTCAGGGGAAGGCAAATTTAAGACGCCCCTGTCTCCTGTCCTTCCACTGGTATTAATGACCCTGCTTTCTCTCCTGACTCCAGGTGTGGACTAGATTGCTGCCTGGTGTAATTCTTGACCCTCAGGGTTGGATGTCCACTCTTCCAGTCCAGCAGCCGAAGACTGGGGAGGGGACCCTCCCACCTCAAGTGTTGATGTTCCTAAAAGCAGTAAGTCATGAGAAAAAACAGTTTTCCCTGAGACTTCAATGACCTAGTGAGTATACACAGGAATTAGTGTTTCTCATCCAAGGTCTGTCAAAGTCAAAATGGGAAATAAGCAAAGCTCTGAAGTAAAGAAAGATGTTGTAAATTGTATTTTAGAGCATTGGAAACAATTTGCTTATAAGCCAATAATTAAAAGGAACAAAATTCTTGTGCAAACCTGCATGGTCACAGTGCAAATTAGAGTAATTAGAAATAGGCTTCAAAGAAATCTTTTAAATGTTATCTTACAGTTAAACTTATTTTGTACGACAATGAAAATTATAAGTAATATTAGTGAGTTGTGTGTTCATGTCTAAGTCTCTATTTGTGTCTGCCTATTTGTTCAGTGTATATCTTCATACATCAGGATGGTAATATCAAATTAACAAATGAAAATTCTTAAAAGAGCTCTATTGAAGTTGTTAAAAATTAAATATGCGCTAATATATGTGAAAGAATATTCCTGGAGCACAAATTAGGCTAAGCAGGAGAGAAGGGTCATATAGAAATCTGAATATAGAAACTATTGGGAAAGGGAAAAGGTTTTTCCTAAGTTTTTTGACTTATCCGGCCCCCAGGACCTTCTCTTTGCAAGAGCTATGAGGGAGGGGCTAAGTGTGGCAGATTAAAACTATATTTTCTAGGATGAGGAATTAAGAATCAGTTTGTCCTGTAATTCCCCAATTTAAACTTTTTAACAGCCTTAAAATAAGGGTGGTTAATAATCTTATTACCAAATTTCAGTAAGTAAAGGAAAAGTCCCTGAAAGCTATGGAAAGATAGTTTCTAAATTATAATTAAAATAAACTAAGCAATTATAATATATACCAGTCAGTATGCTTTTAAGATTATTCACCGTTTTAGAATTTTATTAAAGAAAAGAGGTTTTAGCCTGCTGTAAAGGAAAGAAAAAGGAACATTCCTTGCATAAACTATAACAGTTTCAATTTTATTTAGTTTGGGTGTAATCTCCCTAGGTTTATAGGATACCAATGAAATAAATTAGTATTATATGTATTAAATCTTTAAGGTGATGAAAATTGTAAGTTCAAGTTTAATGAAATTAAGATAAAGTAAGTTTCATTGGTTGCTAACTATAATTTAATAAGTTTATATAAAGGTAAAGTAACTAGTCTATGTGATTATGGCTAATTATAAGAAGTTTATAAAAGCATCTTTAAACTGAAGCATTTTAAATGGCTAATTCCAGGAAGCCATTATTAATTAGAAACCTAAATTTATATTAATAACAGAAAGTAACTTCATAACAGGGAAACCTGTGAGAGGCCACTTCAATCTGTATATTAAAGTGGTGGTAAAGGAAGATAATCTTGATTCCATTGGGAATCTTAGTTTTTCATAAAATAATGAAGAAAGTAGTTTTTCCTATACTTCTAAAGTAAAATACCTGTTAATTAACATCATCATGGTAAAGGTATAGAAGTAAAAAGCAAAGTACTAAAATAGTTAAGTTCATTTGACATGTTATAGATTGCATTGGAAGTGTTTGGAAAATATATGAAGATTAAAAGAGATAGACTTCAGTATTGTCAAACTGTCTTGTGCATTCAAGCCAGGCCCAAATACCCTGCATGGTGCCTCTCCATTTGAGTTATTGTCTAGGTTGGTCACTGACCCCTAAAACAATAAAAGTATCTACTACATCTCTGGTTATGCTCCTGAAGTGGATGGAGAATACATTGCAGTTTTAGACTCCTGCAGCAGCCAGCAATGGCTCGAAATGGCCAGATAGATGTACAATGGGCATTGCCTCCAGACTGGCTCTGTTTCATAGTGCCAAAGAGCACTATGCACCAGGCCAGTAAAACACTGGAGCCTATCTTCCTAGCTTCTCTCTAGGATCAATGGTGCTGCAGCATGCTGACTGTGTAAAGGACATACCAAGTGGGGCAATAATTATGAGAGTAATGTGGGTAGAACTTAAACCAACACAATTGGTATTATGGCCTGCTCCCATGGAGAGATAATATGTATGATATTGCAAACCTGGAGCTTAGATCCATTAATTGCAGCTCAAAGAGGAAATTGTGCATCAATTAGTATTAAGCATTGTACCTGTATGTCTTCTATTCTAGATCATATGCAGAGGGATATTGAACATGTTAAAAGTCTTGGTAAATTTAATTCATTTTCTAAGTGATCAATGAATGTGCCTATAAGACAAAAGAATGGCTCTCTTAAGTATTGTCTTTATTTTGCTAGCCATATGCCTGACTTGTTGCCGATACTGTCTTTGTGACTTTATGTCTAGGGTAGTGCCTCTCTTCATACCTCTCCCAGCTGTCCTAAGCATAACCACCACCATGGGAACTGGGGTTGGCTTTTATACCAAATCCAGCAGGTCTACCACAATCTCTCCATAGAGCTAACTAACAGCACAAAAGAACCCTAGGAAGAATGCTGTTTCCCATCAACTTTGGAAGAATGCAGCCACTGAAGGCACCTGGCCTTTCTCACTCTTGTGGTCCAGTATGACATGGCTGGCCCCTTTTTCAAGCCTGCTTATCACCATCCTCTTTATCCTTTTAGTAGGACCATGTATCTTCAAAATTCTAATTAAGTTTCTTTCTTACAGAATCAACACCTTATTAGTTATGTGGGGATTTCATCTGGTTCCAACCAGGGTGCCAGATCCATCTTCCCTCATCCACAACAGAATAGCCAGAGAGTTTTACACCTTGTCAGGTAGGGCCTACCCCTCTAACCAGCAGGAAGTAGCTACAGAAGAATGACCATTGCCTTTCAGTGCTCCCTTAAGAATAAGGGTGTAAACTCTCTGAGGGGGGAGTTGAGGGAGGTTAGTATAGTGAAAGGGGGGAGGTGGCTGAGGTCAGCAGACAACATGGCCAGCAGACAACATGGCCATGAGACCCCTCCTAGAAACCTCCTGAGGGATCTTGCGAGACCCCAGCCATGAGAATCTCATTTGGAATGAGAGGGAAAGCCCTGGATATCCTCAAAAGGCCTCACCATTGGCCCCTGAAAACTGCCAGGTGGGGCAACCAATCAGATAGCAAGCAGCTGGGGCCCCATGCCCAACATTATGAAGGGGGAGGAGGAAAGACTTTAAAAATGTCTGACCTGGGGCTCCACGCATGCAACTCACCCTGAAGTACGCCCGCGGTCCATGCCTCGGATTGTGTACTTTTCTCATTTCTTAATAAACTCTTTACTCTTTTACCTACCCTATGGCATGTCCTTAAATTCATTTATGCAACATAAGGCAAGAACCTAGATGCCGAGAAACCAGAGCCATCCAGTAACACTCTCACTCTCCTCTCACTCCCCCAGGCAGTTAGGTGCTCTCTCCCTCCTGCTCCTGTAGTACCCGGGGCCAACCTTGATCATGTCACATTCCTGGCATATCTACCAACCTTGACAGGGACCATGTAGGTGTCACTGGTCAAAGTGTGTCTGTGAAACAGCAGCTTCAGCATCACAGGTGGGCTTTTTAGAAATGGAGAATCCCAGCCCTCACCCAGCCCTACAGGAATCTTAATTTGCATTTAACAAGATCCCAAGTGAGTTGTTTGCACATTAAAGTTTGAGAAGCCCTGATGTAGGGTGATGGAGAGAAGTTTCAGTGCGGTGAAGGGGCAGGAAAGCCCAAAGTTTAAGTTGATGTTTTCATTACCTTTGTTTTAGTGAGCTTGCTGGGGGTGGGGGCTGAGTGGGGGTGGGGGGGATGCTACTGAAATGATCTGCTAGAATGAATAAAATCAATACAAGCTTTGAGACTTAGATCAGGAAGAGAACTGATTATTCTGGAAACAAAGAGCTGGCGATTTCAGGTTGATGCTGTGCTACCGTAGATAAGCCAGACAGATGCCAGGATGTGTCAGCAAAAGAAACTTAATCTCTCATCCATTAAGAGAAATGCTGAATACTGGTCCCTTTGTTGGAGGCAAGGGTGAAAGAGGGGGGGTTGCAGCAGCAGGGGTGTGAGAAGAAGGGAGCCAGCTCTGTGCGGGCAGCAGGAAATTGCCTTGGGAAGATTGATTTGTGCATTGTGCAAAGTCATTGTTAGATAGGAAGGGCTGTGTGTTGATCCTTTTATGCGTGTTCACCAGGTTGTTCCCTCCCCATGTACTCTGAGCCCCCTTATTGCTCATGGACTAGTCACAGGCAGGGTTGCTGAAATAATGGGCCTGTAAACTGAACTTTCTGAAAGGCTCCAGTGCTCTTTTATTGATGTAAAATAGATCTTTAGGGAAGATCTGAGCTCTCCTGCTGAGCAGTCAGTGCAGAGGCTGCCTGATTGGGGGTGTGGGGTGTGGGGTGGGAGGTGGGAGACTTTGAGTATCCAAGAGAATGTTCTGGGTACAGTATCACCAGGAGGTGAGGCAGCTGCCATTTGTTGATCCTCTACTTCCAGGCACCACGTGTGTGCATGACCCCATCTTCCCTTCAGCCCTATTAGCGTAGTATTCTAGGAGCATAGAGAGGTTAAATGGCTCATGGCATCCCACAGCTAAAAATGGCAGAAATGGGATTCAAACTGTGGTCTGGTTTTCCCACCAGCATCGCCCTGCAGATACGCTGCCGACCAAGCCATTTGGAATGCTTGAGTCAGTAGCGTCCGCACTCCCCTGACCGCGGCTCTCCCTCCTGTGCACGAACACTGGTGAGATGGCTGCCTGTGGGCAGGGTGGGGATGGGGGAAAGCTGCTTGGAGAGCTTTCCAGGTGAAATGGACAGGGGCCAAGCATCTCCCTGCAGGGACCTTTAAGCCCCATGATTTTATAAAGAAAGAAAGCAGATGGAAGGGTCATGAGTATGCATGGAAGCAGAACCTGAGACAGGGATCCTTGTGTAAAGGAGATTTACCAAGGGAAGGCTCTCAGGAGAAACCTTTAGGAGTGTGAGGGAAGCAGGAGAGGGCAAGGGAAGAAACTGGGGACAGGTGTTTCCAGGAGGGCGAGCCTCAGCCTGATCCCACGAGGAGCTCCAGGGCATGAATTGCCCCCACAGAAGAGGCTCCCCCAGGGGCAAGGTGCTGGGCTGGTTCATCTTCTCAGCCCAAAGCAGCTCCGCAGAGGAGGGTGCAGGGCTGAGCCCTAACGCTGGCAGCAGCTGGGGGTGGGTACACCGCGCCGCTAAAGCAGGTGTGGGCAGCATCTGCCAAGGCTGGGAACATGGCAAGGAAAGGAGTCCTGGCCCTGCCACCTTAGTCACCAAACAGGGCGCAGGTGGCTGCCTTGTCCGCACAATGTGTGTTTACCTACTGAAGGTAGGGGGCGGGGGGCCGGTGGGGAAAACAAGAAGAAACTAGCTAGAGCAGGGCTTCTTAACCTTTTTCGTTCCACGGACCCCTTTGCGAGTCACGTGAAAACCACGGACCCCTTACTAAGTCCACACTGTACTGGGTATTATTTAATAAATAAATCACACCCGCACCAACACGTCCCCACAAGAATAATGCTTTTTTGAATTTCAGTTCAAGCTCACGGACCCCTTGTTAAGAACCCCTGAACTAGATGATACTCAAGACCTCTTCTTTTTCTTGAGTGACTCTGAAGGAATAAGGGGGATAGGGGAAAAAAAGGCAGTGTCGGAATTCATTGTTTAAAGATCAATGTTCCAAGTACAGCTCCCAGCTTTTGACTCTTCCTCCTCTGAAACTCATGATTTAAATGGGAGTTTGACCTAAAATCCAAACAGATTAAAAAAATTAAAAAAAAAAGATGTAGATCAATTAATGGGTGCACGTCTTCCTAATCAGTCATGAGGCTCAGGGTGCTTGGAGTTCCACAGCGACCCTCTGGAATGAGGTGATGCCCTCCTCCTTCCCCATCACTGGCCCTCAAAATAAAACCAGCAAAGCAGCCGTCTGTCAAGGCTAAATCAAATGGCGGGCTGAACTCCTCCTTCACTGCAAGTCAGCGTGGTGGGTGAGCGGCAGAGCGGGTGGGGAGAGATGGCCCTGGCCGCAGCACTGGGAGCTTCCCTCGGGAGCCTGACGTGGGGGACAGTGCCATGTCAGCCACTCTTCCCAGCCAGACTGGCCCCTCTGCAGTCCCACTGTGGAGCAGAGTAGCTTTCTGCAGGGTTGATCTGGGACCTTTTGTCCCTGCTTATTCATCTGAGCTCACCCATGTCATCTGCTGCCTCCAGGATCTGGGGAGCCAGCCAGTTTCTGCTCTCATCTTGCTGGCGATGGAAAATAAGGACGGGGCTGGCCTTAAACAAAACCACGAAATGCTGGCCAAGTCCCCCGCCGCTCACCCGCGGTCCACCTGCCCATACGCCCCTCCAGATGCCCTGTGTGCCCGTCCTCTCTGCACCCTGCAGGGCTTCCTGCTTCCTCTGCCCCTTCCCCCTCCACCCCTGCCTTTGCCTCCCGTTACCCTATTACCTGGTCTGTGAGCAGCTAGAACCAGAAGCCAGGCTCCTGCCCTCTCTCATTCATAGCAAGGCACCTGGGGCTGCTAGAAGTCCGGTGTTCCTGTCCCTCAAGGGAATTTCATTTTTTAAATATCCATCAGAGTGTTGAGCTGAAATATGAAACCAGCACTCTGTAGACTTTTAGGTCTCAGGTAGTGCGCAGCAGAGGCAGAAGTTGGGAGTGGGGAGGAGCAGGCTAGAACCACACATTTATTACCAATTCATTTCACAATACTAATTGAACCAGGCCATGGTGGGGTGGGCATGAATAGAAAACATGAATAAAAAACTGGTTTTATTTATGTCTTAAACTGATCACTCAGGAGCACACCTGCTCTCAACCTGGCATCAGGCCAGGCCTGGATGAGCCCACTCCCAGTGTGCGTGTGCATGTGAGAGAGGGAGATTGCATCTGGGTGGGGTGTCTGTGTGTGAGGTCCGTGTGGTGGGCGGATGTGTGGTGTGTGACTGTGGTTGGCATGTGTGTTTGTTCCTCACATGTATGAAACATATATGATGTGTGTAGGATGTGCATGGGATGTGGAATGTGTTAGACGAGCTGAGTGTAGGGTATTCCTGTGCAGTACGTGGGGGAATGTCCCGGCCCGCGGGACAAATCAACGGCGGCGACGAGCTGCCCAGCGAAGGAATGAGACATAGACACGGGTAAAGGGATAACTGTGCACTTTATTCTGCTAACATGGCTGCTGCTGCTTTGCTCTGCCGCGAGGGTTATAATCAGCTCTTTATAAGCAGGGAAAGGGGAAGGGCATTAAGGCTCAGGTGTAGATACAT
>JAQZBX010104778.1:0-10917 GCA_029593785.1 Cabassous unicinctus | reverse complement strand
ATTTATTTATTTATTTATTTATTTATTTATTTATTTATTTATCACCCCCTTGTTGCTTGTGTTTGCAGTGTCCATTCGCTGTGTGTTTTTCCATGTCTGCTTATCTCCCCCTTGCTGTGAGGTCCTGCTGCATCAGCCCACCATGCCACACGGGCTGGCCTGCCCTCACAAGGAGGCCCCGGGAAGCAAACCCGGGACCTCCCACATGGTAAACGGGGGCTCTATTGATTGAGCCACACCCGCTTCCTGCTGTGAGGTCTTGCTGCATCAGCACACCGTGCCACGTGGGCTGGCCTGCCCTCACAAGGAGGCCCTGGGAAGCGAACCCAGGGCCTCCCATATGGTAAACCGGAGCTCTATCTATTGAGCCACACCCGCTTCCCTGCATAGAAGTCTTGAAGCCAGAATCTTGCGCAGTTTACCAAAATGTGTAAGATGCTTCATTCACAGATCATGAGGCAAAACCAGGGCTTTGACATTAATTGTAAATGAAAACAAGTGCATAGCAGCCAATGAAACCAGTTTATGGTTAGTTTTCAAAACTGTAGAACATACTGCTTTCACAGAGCATTATGTGAAACCAGTGACTTGAAATTCATTGTATATGAAAACAAGTGCACTGCAGTCAATCAAACAATTATCTGTCTTAGATTTCAAAATAGAAGGACATACTGCATTCACAGATTGTTAGGTAATACCAGTGTTATGACATTGATTGTAAGTGAAAACATGTACATCAGAGTCAAAGAAAGCTGTATCTGGCTTTGTTTTCAAATGAAAGACATAATGCATTCACAGAGCATTATGTCATCCCTGTCTTATGACATCTATTGTAAGTGAAAAAAATGGCAGTGCAGTGCATAGCAGTCAAAGTAATCAGTATGTGGCTTGGTTCTCAAAGTGGAAGGACATGCTGCATTCACTGAGCATTAGGTAAAGCTGTGCTTCGAAATTGATTGAGAGTGACAAGATGTGCATAGCAGTTAATGAACCAGGATCTAGTTTCTTGTTAAATCTGAAAAAAATACTGCTTTCACAGAGCTTTAGGTAAAACCAGTGTTTTGACACTGATTTTAAGTTAAATCAATTGCATAGCACTCAATGTAAGCAGAACAGGCTTACTTTTAAAAATAGAAATACTTAATGCATTCACAGAGCTTTAGGTAAAATAAGTGTCTGTACATTGATGGCAAGTTTAGAGAAATGCTTTAGCTAAACCCATGCTGTAGACATTGATTGTAAGTGTAAACATGTCCAGAGCAGTCAGTGAACCCAGTATCTGGATTAGTTTTCAAAATGAAGAGCATACTGCATCCACAGAGTGTTACTAAAACCAGTGTTTGATATTTATTGTAGGTGAAAACAAGTGCATACAGGCATGAAACCAGTATCTGGCTTAGTTTTCAAAACTGAAGAACATACTGCATTCACAGAAAATTAGGTGAAACCTGTGAAATAACATTCATTTTATGTGAAAACAAGTGCATAGCACTCAATGAAACAATTTTTGTTTAATTTTCAAAGCTGAAGATCATACTTCATTCACAGAGCATTCAGTAAAACCAATGTTTTGACATTGTAAGTGAAAACAAGTGCATAGCATTTAATGAAACCAGTTTCTGGCTTAGTTTTCAAACCTGAAGTACATAGAGCATTCAGGCAGCCATAGAAACAACCAGTGTTTTGCATTGATAGTAAAAACATGTTCATAACAGTCAACAAAACCAGTATCTGGCTTACTTTTCAAAACTGAAGATTACGCTGCATGCATAGAGTTATGTAAAAGCAGTGCTTTGGCATTTATTGAAGTGAAAACAAGTGTATAACAGTCAATGAAACCAGGGTCTGGCTTATTTTTCAAAACTGAAAACATACTGTTTTCAAAGAGTGTTAGAAAATACCAGTGTTTGTACATTGATTGTAATTGAAACAAGTGCATAACAATAAAAGAAAATAGTGTCATTAGTTTTCAAGACAGAAGAACATAAAGCATTCACAGAGCATTAGGTACACCCAGTGTTATGACATTGATTGAAAGGCAAAACAAGTGCATAGAAGTCAATGAAACCAGTATCTGGCTTATTATACCAAATTGAAGACCATATTACTTTCACAGAGCCTTAGGTGAATCAAGTGCTTTCACTGATTGTAAGTGAAACATGTGCATAACACTCAAGGAAAACATTATCTGCCTTATTTTTCAAAGCTGGAGAACATATTGCCTTCACAGAGCATTAGAAAAACACGTGTTTTAACATTAACAGTAATGGGGAAAAAAGTGCATATCAGTGAATGAAACCAGTTTTTGGCTATTTTCAAAGAGAATGACACAGAATTCACAGATCATTACAAAAAATCAATGTTTTGAAATTGATTGTAAGCACAAACATATGCATAAGAGTCAATTAAACAAGTATGTGTTTAGTTTTCCAATCTGAAGAACATACTGCATTCACAGAGCATTATGTAAAATCAAACTTTTGATATTGATTGAAGTGAAAACAAGTGCAAAATATTCAATGAAATAACCATCTGGCTTAGTTTTCAAAACTGAAGAATATAACACACAGAGTTTTATGGAAAATCAGTTTTTTTGCATTGATTGTAAGCAATAACATGTGCATAGAAATCAATGAAACCAATATCTGGCTTAGTATTAAAAAATGAAGAACATGCTATTTTCAAAGAGCATTTCATAAAACCAGTATTTTGACATTGATTGCAAGTGAGTATAAGGGAATAGCAGACAATGAAACGAGTAACTGGCATAATTTTCAAAACTGAAGAAAATACTGCTTTTACAGTGGATTAGGGAAAGCAAGTCTTTTGACATTGATTGTAAGTGAAAACAAGGGCATAGAAATGAATGAAACAAGTTCTGGGTTAGTTTTCAAAACTGAAGAACATATAGCATTCACAAAATGGTAAAACAAACAAACAAACCAGTGTTTTGTCATCGATTGTAAGTAAAAACAAGTGCATAATACTCAATGTAACCAGGCCTTGGCTTAGCTTTCAAAACTGAAGAACATACAGCACTCACAAAGTGATAGAAAAAAACAGTGTTTTGACATTTATTGTAAGTGAAATAATTGCAGAGCAGGCAAAGAAACCAGGATCCAACTTAGTTTTAAAACTGAATAACATACTTCATTCACAGAGGATCAGGTAAAACCGGGTTTTGTCATTGAATATAAATGAAAAGAAGTGAATAGCTGTCGATGAAAACAGTATCTGTCATAGTTTTGAAAACTGAAGGACATACTTCTTTTACAGAGCGTTAGGGTAAAAGTGTTTTGATATTGATTGTAAGTGAAAACAAACATATAGCAATCAATAAAACCAGTGTCTGGCTTAATTTTCAAAAATGTAGGACAAACTGCATGACAGAGCACTAGGTAAAACCCAGTGTTTTGACATTGACAGTATGTGAAAGACAGTGCACAGCATTCAATGAAACCAGTATCTGGAATAGTTTACAAAATGGAAGACCACATTGCATTCACATAGCATTAGGTAAAGCCAGTGCTTTAACATTGATTGTAAGTGAAAACAAGGGGATGACAGTCAATGAAACCAGTTGCTTGTTTAATTTTCAAAACTGAAGAACATACTTCATTCATAGAGCATTTGGTAAAACCATTTTTTTGATAATGTAAGTGAAAACAAGTGCATAGCAGTCAATGAAACCAGTTTTGGGCTTAGTTTTCAAACCCAAGGACATAGAGCATTCACACAGCCATAGAAACAACCAGTGTTCCCACTTCCTCTGACCTGCCAGTGTGCCAGTTGTGCCTGTGATCTCAGTGGAGCTGCAACTCCTACTCTACAGCTCAATGGACTCATCCAAGTCACCTGGTGAGGAGATGATGATGGACAACAGACATCCCAGAGAATGGATAGAGCCTGCAGCTGCAGGCAGGATAATCCCATCTACCATATACATGGGATATAAGTCCCCTATCACTTGGATTTGGAGTGGACATCACCATCCCAAACTCCTCAGGATTGGGGGAAGAGCTATGGATTAGAGTGGACTTAATGGTATTCTGTTGTAGACATTATGTAATTCAAGCAATGGAAGAAATTACAACAGTGAAGTTGGTCACTGGATGCTTTTGGGACACGGACAGGAAAAGCAGCTGTTATACAGGTTCTTTTTCAGAACTTGGGAATTATCCTGAGTGACATTACAATGACAGATACAGGTCATTTTTCATCAGCATATAACATACAGAACTGTGTGGGAGAGAGTGTTGCCTACAATGTAAAGTATGATCTATGCTTAGTGGCAAAGCCTCAGGATGTGTATATCCATTGCAGGTGATGAGCCACACTAATGAAAGATATGTATGTGCGATATTATGGGAGGTGTGGGAGGTGGGGAACATGGAATTCCCTCTAATTTTTGTGTAATATTTAAGTAATCTAAGCATCTTTTAAAATATAAAAAATAAAAATAAATCTTAAAAAAAGAAACAACCAGTGTTTAACATTGATAGTAAAAACATGTTCATAACAGTCAATGAAACCAGAATCTGGCTTAGTTTTCAAAACTGAAATTTATACTGCATTCATAGAGCATTAGGTAAAATCAGTGTTTTGGCATTGATTGTAAGTGGAAACAAGTGCATAGCAGTCAGTGAAACCAGGATCTAGCTAAGTTTTATAAACTGAATAACATACAACATTCACAGAGTGCAAGGTAAATCAGTGTCTTGACATTGATTTTAAATTTAAATAAATGCAGCGCTGTCAATAAGAAGAGTTTCTGGCTTAGTTTTCAAAACTGAAGAACATACTGCATTCACAGAGTATAAGGAAAATAGTGTTTTGACATTTGATTGTAAGTACAAACAACTGCAGAGCAGTCAATGAAACCACTATCTTGATTAGTTTTCAAAATGAAGAACATACTGCTTTTAATGAACACTAGGTAAAAACAGTGTTTTCACATTTATTTTAAGTGAAAAAAAGCACATTGCAGTCATTGCATCCAGTATCAGGCTTAATTTTCAAAACTGAAAAACGGTACATTAAGAAAGCATTTTGACATTGATTTTTAGTGAAACAACCTCATTGCAGTCATTGGTACCAGAATCTGGCTTGGATTTCAAAAGTGTGTTATATTCTGCATTCACTGAGCATTTCATAAAACCAGTGTTTTGACTTTGATTTTAAGTGTGAACAATTGCATAGCAGTCAACATAACCAGTATCTGGCTTAGATTTCAAAAGTGAAGTATATACTGCAGTCACAGAGCATTAGGTCAAGCAATTGTTTTGACATTGATTTTAAGTGAAACCAAGTGCACAGCAGTCAATTAAGCAGGATCTGGCTTAGTTTTTAAAACTAAGGGCATAATAATTTCAAAGAGCTTTAAGTAAAACCCATGTTTTGACATTGATTGTAATGAAAACAAGTACATAGTAGACCATGAACTGAGTACCTGACTTATATTTCAAAACAGATGGACAGATTCCTTTTACAGATCATTAGGTAAAATAAGTTTATTGACATTCATTGTATGTTAAAAGAAGTGCATCATAGTCAGTGAAATGAGTATCTGGCTACGTTTCCAAAACTGAAGTACATAAGGGGTTAACAGAGCATTAGGTAAAGCCAGTGTTTTAACATGGATTGTAAGTGAAAATAAGTTCATAGCAGTCAAAGAAACCATTATCTGACTTAGTTTTCAAAACAGAAGGACATACTGCTTTCACAGAACATAGTGTAAAACCAGTTATTGACATTGATTGTAAGTTAAAACAAGTGGATCATAGTCAATGAAACCAGTATCTGGCTAGGTTCCCAAAACTGAAGGACATAATGGTTTCATAGACCATTAGGTAAAACTAGTGTTTTGTCATTGATTGCAAGTGAAAATACATGCATAGCCATCAATGAAACCAGTCTCTGGCTTAGTTTTCAAAAGTGAAATACATACTGCATTCACAGAGAATTAGTTAAACTGTTTTGACATTGATTGTAAGTGTAAACAAGTGCACAGCTGTCAGTGAAACCACTATATTTCTAAGTTTTCAAAACTGAAAAACATGTGCATTCACAGAACGTTAGACATAACCAGTGTTTTGATGTTGATTGTAAGTGAAACAAATGCATAGCAATCAATGAAACCAGTATCTGGCTTAATTTTCAAAACTGAAGGGCATACTGCTTTCACAGAGCATTAGACAAAACCAGTGTTTTGACATTCATTTTATGTGAAGCAAGTGCATAGCAGTTAATGAAACCAGGATCTGGTTTGGTTTCAAATAGGAAGAACATAGTTTTTCACAGAGCATTAGGTGATACCAATGATTTGACATTCATTTTATGTGAAGCAAGTCCATAGCAGTTAATGAAACCAGGATCTGGTTTGGTTTCAAATAGGAAGAACATAGTTCTTTCACAGAGCATTAGGTGAAACCAGTGCTTTGACATTCATTGTATGTGAAAACAGGTGCAGAACAGGTGCATTGTATGTGAAAACAGGTGCAGAAGAGGTGCAGAATTGTTTACCTAACGATTCATAGATTTTTAGGTAAAACCAGAGTTTTGACATCGATTGTAAGTTAAAACATGTACATCAGAGTCAATGAAAGAAATACATTGCTTAGTTTTCAAAATGCAGGACATAAGGTATTCACAGAACATTAGGTCACACCTCCATTATGACATTGACTGTAAGTGAAATAAAGAACAGAGCAGTGAATGAAACCAGTATCTGACTTACTTTAATTGTAAGTGAATACAAGTGCATAGCAGTCAATGAAACTAGAATCTGGCTTAGTTTTCAAAACCAAATGATATACTGCATTCACAGAGATTTACATTTAAAAAGTGCCTTGATATGGATTGTAAGTGAAAAAAGTGCATCACAATCAATGAAAGCAATATCTGGCTTAGTTTTAAAAACTGAAGAACATACTGCATTTGCTGAGCATTAGGTAAAACCAGTGTTTTGACATTGATTGTAAGTGAAAACAAGTACATCGCAATAAATGAAAGCAGTATCTGGGTTAGTTTAAAAAACTGAAGAACATATTGTATTCACAGACAGTTAGGTAAAACCAGTGTTTTGATATAGTTTGCAAGTGGAAACAAGTCATAGAAATCAATGAAACCAATATCTGGCTTAGTTTTCAAACCAAAAGAACATACTGCTTTCTCACATCATTAGGTGAAACCAGTTTTTGACATTAATTGTAGGTGAATACAAGTGCATAGGAGTCAATAAAAAAGGATTTGGCTTAGTTTTCAAGCTTAAAAACATACTTCAATCACAGAACATTAGGTATAATGAGTGTTTTGAATTTGTAAGTGAAAACAATTGCAGAGTAGTCAATCAAACAAGTGTCTGGTTTAGTTTTCATAATAGGATGACTTACTGCACTCACAGACTGTTAGGTTAAACCATTGTTTTGACAATGATTTTAAGTGAAACAAGCTCATTTCTGTCATTGAAACTAGTATCTGGCTTAGTTTGCAAAACTGAAGAACATACTGCATTAACAGAGTGTTGGAAAAAACCAGTGTTTTGACATTGATTGCATATAGAAGCAAGTGCTTAGCAGTCAATGAATCCAGGGTCTGGTTTAGAATTCAAATTTGTAGAAAATACTCTTTTCACAGACTGCAGAAAATACCATTGTTTTGGCATTGATTGTAAGTGGAAGCAAGTGCATAGCAGGCAATGAAAGTAGTATGTGATATAGTTTTCAAAAGGGAAGAATATACTGCATTCACAAAGTGTTATATAAAACCGGTTTTTTGACATTGATTGAAAGTGAAAACAAGTGCATAGCCGTGAATCTAGCAAGTATCTGACTTAGTTTTTAAAACTGAAGTATATGCTGCACTCATAGAGCATTTGGTAAAACCGGTGTTTGACATTTATTTTTTCTTCTCTCTTTTTTTTTTTTTTTTGTTGTTGTTAGGGGACAGTGCGAACACAGTCTCCCACTACCACAAATTATGCAGGTGAGTTTCCCTCATTTGTGGAAGTGACAGTGGTCAGCACATCCAGAGTGCAATGGATAAGCCACACCCTGGGAAATCCACCTTCATGATCATGATATCGTCACTGCCAGGTAAGTATTGACATTGATTTTAAGAAAACAATTGCATAACCATCAAAGAAACCAGTGTCTGGCTATCTGGCTTAGATTTCAAAATTGAAGAACATACTGCATTCACTGAGCATTAGGTAAAACCAGAGTTTTGACACTGATTTTAAGTGAAATCCAGTGCCCAGCAATCAATCAATTAACCAGTGTCTAGCTTAGTTTTCAAAACTGAAGGGCATAATGCTTTCAAAGAACGTTAGGTAAAACCTGTTGGAGAAGATGCTGAGAGTCAGAGCATAAAGGGTTAAGCATTCAAAAAGCATGCTTGCTGGCAGAGACACATTAGTAAATGTCTCCAAGGACACTGCATACTGCAGATATCAGTGGGAGGAGGCAGAGCGAAATGAACTCACCACACAGATGTTATTGTCTAAATTCCCTCTGAATTCCAAAAGAAAGATTGTCTGGGAACTCACAAACAGGTAGCGCTCTCACACACCAAACTGAGATATTAGATAGACTAAGGCATTTAGGGCTAGAAACAATGTCTATACTTATGGCCCTTGGTAGACTGCCAGAGAAGGCAGTGTTCTTGCTCTAGTAAGAGAAATACAGTGGGAAAGCAAGATGAGGGGGGGAGAATTTATGCACTGTTATAAGCTGAATAAAAGAGAGGGTCACAGTGATCTCGGGGCTGTTTTGCCTGAGTGAGCTGCAGCCCTCTGCTTCATATGGATCAACTTGTCTGACTCTTCCTTTGCACCGCACACTGACAACAACCTAGTGGCGCCCAACGTGGGGCTCGAGGTGAGTTGACTGAACGAGTGTCTAAGTGCTGCACGGTTAGTATGCAGAGCCAGTGGGAGAAGCAGAGATCATGGGTAATTCCCTGTCTCAGATTGATGAGTATGCGGAGATTTTAAAATCTCTTCTTCATAGTTCAGGAGTGAAGACAAAGGAACATATCATATGAGAGTTGTTATGTTTGATACAGCGGCATTGTCAATGGTTGTCTCCTTCAAAACGAAACCAATTAAATCCTAAAGTCTGGCAGAATGTGGGGAAGGCTCTTAGACGAGCTCATCAACGTGGAGAACTTGTTTTGGCTGATGTATGGGCTGCTTATCAGCAAATTGCTTTGGCTATATGACCTTTTCAGAGCAATTAAGATTTACCGCAGGATGCCGGCCCTCTTAAAATTGATGTGTCTACCTCTCCAATCCCTGTAGATTCTCCAGAGCATTTCTCTCAGGAGATATTTTCCAAGGAGGCTGAAGAGTGGCCTGCACCACCGCCTCCTGAATATCCTTCCTTAGCCCCCTTTTTGTCACCTCCTGAAGAAGTTAAGAATAGCGGAAACTCCTCCATAATTTTGGAAATGAAAAAAATTTCAGCTAGGTTGGACAATTTATTTCAAGCTCAAAGTAAGGTTAATGCCTTTCCTGTCTCCGCTAATGTTCCTCCTCCCAAGGATGCTTCCCCTGCTGATTTACAGTATAATTGTTTTAAATTTCCTGTTGATGCATATTTGAATGAGACTCCAGTATTCCCTTCTAGTAATGTTTCCCCTGATGCCTTGTTGTTTCCTATTACTAGACAACCTTTCCCTCCAGATCCTCAATATCCTCAAAGTGGTATTAATGTTAACCATGACCCTATTGAATTTCAATTTTATAAAATTCTTAACACTTCCATTTCAAATTATCATCCAAATTCACCTTATGTGCAGGGTCTTTTGAGTTCATATGCTAATGAAAATTTGCTAATCCCAATTGATTGGGAAACTTTGGCTAAAACTGTATTAGAAGCTGGTCAATATTCACAGTTTAAATCTTGGTGGAGGGATGAGGCGGAATGGACAGCCCGTGCAAATGCAACACGGAATACACCTGGAGTCACTTTTGATGAACTTACTGGGATTGGTATGGCTTTTCCTTTGCGTGCTCAAGCCCAATTGGGAAATTCTGCTCTAGATCAAATAAAAGATATTTGCTTACATGCTTGTTCTAAATTATCTTCCTCCAGTGAAGTTGATAAAGCTTTTACAAAAATTTCAAGACACAAATGAACCATATACTGATTTTTTGGCTCGTCTTCATGATGCTATTCGCAAGGTGGTTGTTCATGTGGAAGCTCAGTCTGTTTTGCTGCTTACGCTGGGATTTGAGAATGCTAATGCAGACTGTCAAAAAGCATTATTACCAATAAAACAGAAGGGAGGTACTATTGAAGACTACATATGTGTATGCCATGATGTGGGCTCTGGTACCTTTAATGCCAATTTAGTAGCTTCAGCTTTTTTGCAAATGACCCAGGCTAGATGACCCGCTGTTAAATATTATAAATGCAGAAAGACAGGTCATTATCAGCGGAATTGCCATCAGCAAATGAAAAGTACTCCCATAAAAAGGTCAATTTTTTTGCTACACCACCAGGGATATGTAGGCATTGTGGCAAAGGTAGGCATTGTGGCAAAGGTAGGCATTGGAGTAGTGGGTGCTGTTCCCTTAAAGATAAATTTGGTAATATCATTTCTGAGAGAAATTCGGGAAATAGAATGATGGGCCCAGCTCAGTGCCCAAAACCAAAAACGGGCACTTTTCGACCTGTGCTTCACCAATATCCAGTCAGCTCCAGGCAGGAGCATCAGGCACTCAATTCCCGAGAGGAGGAATGAAAGTGCAAGATTTATTTCATGCTACACAGGATAGTGCTGCATTGGATATACCTAACCCCTATAAATTTACTATACTTCCATCACAAGGCATTGTTCAAATTCCTACAAATATTTATAGACCTTTACCATCAGGGACTGTGGGGTTGGTTATTGGATGGAGTAGTTTGACTA
>JAQZBX010104777.1:0-10917 GCA_029593785.1 Cabassous unicinctus | reverse complement strand
GGATTGCTCAAGTCTTCTATCTATCCTTATTTTTATCTGATATTTTGTCAGTTGTTGAAGCATGTATTAGTAAAGGTTCTCCAGAGAAACAGAAGAGACATATAATGTAAATATTTTTACATTTATTAAAGAAATTGGTTCACATGAATGACAGTGGGGATGAGTAAGTTCAAATTCCAAAGGGAAGGTAACAAGCTAGGAACTCCTATGAAGGTTTTTTATGAAATCCCAGGAGAAGCTGGCTGGCTGAAATAGAGATGGAAATTCTTCCTTCTGACTGATGAGATCATAAGTTCTCCTTTTAAGAATTTAGAAGATTGGATAAGTCTTCTCACATTGTTGAAAAAAATCTCCTTAGTTCATTGTAGATGCTATCTGCCAAAGATGCAATCAATTTACTAATGATTTAAATCCAGGAAATATCCACACAGTAATAAGTAGGCTGGTGCTTGCTTGCCAAACAACTGCACATCATAATCTAACCAAGTTGGCACATGAACTTTAGCATAAAGGAGTGTTTTGGTTTGCTAAGGATGCTGATGAAAGTAGCACAAGTGGGGTGGCTTTTATAAAGGAAATTTATTTGGGTTATAATCTTGATTTGGGATGTGAAAATGCCCAAATCAAGACATCATCAGAGATGCTGTTTCACCAAAAGTCAAACTCCTGGATTCCTGCCATGTGGCATGGCAAGATAGGGGCGAATCACCAGAGTCCTCTCTCTCAAATGACAGGGTCAAAATGGCAGCTATTTTTTTCTGTGGGGTTTTGCTTCCTCTACTTTTATAAAATTCCAACAAGAGGGTAAAGACATAACCTGGGTTGTACATCACCAACATAGTCAAATCAAAGGCCCTAAATTGATCTAAACAAACCTGATCTAATTAAATTTCCCTTTACTAAATATAGTCAAAAGTCCACAACAGTACTGCACTTATAGGCACAGAAATGGCTTAGCTAAAGAACATAACTTTCTGGGGTCCACAATTGACAAACCAGTACACAGAGCTATGCCTTAAAATTTTTAAAATTATGGTATTATTTCCCCATATCTCATTTGAGTTCCACTAACTTTGTTTTATATATTGTCATTTTTTATTAGCATGCCCATAAAATTGTCATGGAATTTACTTGAATGAATATTTCAAAATGAGCTTTATAAAGTGTCACAGTAAAGATGACTATTTCTATTAGGGAATAGAGTTCCAAGTTGATTCATACACAATTGTGTTTCGATTGATATGTGAAGAATAAAATTTAAGAACCTCTGTTTAAATATATTGTGCTGTCATTTTAGTAAAAAACATTATTTACACATTGCTTACAATACAATGCTTTTCTACAACATAAACATAATAATGTATAAAGGCACAGTCATATAGAAGGGACCATAGTATTATTTTGCTGAAAATCCTATGTAATAAAAAGAACATTTTCAGGAAGAGTAATCATTTGCAAAGAAATAAATCTGATCATTATATCAGTACTTTGTGACAAGAGCAATCTCAGAAAAAACATAAATGAGGGTGCTGGTTTCAGTGACAATCATTTACTCAATTTACATATCTAAAAACTTAAAGTGTGATATATTGTTGGATTTTTCTGCAAGATTGCATGTGTTTGGGAAATTTTCCAATATGGCAAACCATTTTGCCATCCACAGGAGAGTACTATGACTAATTCAAAGGTTGTTACATGGATATGGGCCATGATATATGAGACACCAATAAGAAAGTCTAGTTAAATATATAATTTCATTGGTTTAACTTCAAACTACATAGAAAGGATGCATTGGAAACAACATATGAGGAAATAGAGAAAAAAACATACTTTTCTCCTTAAAATAGATATTTTAATTATTGCAAATTTCTAATCTTAAACCTAAAATTTTTCAACATACCAATGATTTTAATTTCATAAATACTAACATTCGCATTGAGTAAAGTAATTATTTAAAATTTATATTGCCACATTAAAATTAGCTATGTTATCATTGCTCTCCTTCACTAACCACAGCTTTCTCAGAATCTCCTTTTGTCTTCAGCTTTCAGGAAATTCAGGTCACTGAATTTGGTAATGAAGAGAATTTTTTTTTTAATTAAAAAAATTTTTTTTAAAGATACTTAGATTACATAAATGTTACACAAAATATTTAGGGATTCCCATATACCCCACCTCGCACAACCTCCCACAGAAACATCTTTCTTTAGTGTGGCACATTAATTGCAATTGATAAACATATCCTGGAGTTTTGCCATTAGGCATGGACCATAGTTCACATTGTAGACCACACTCTTTCCCACACAGTTCTGCATGTTATATGATGATGTAAAATGGCCTATATCTGTCATTGCAGTGTCACTCAGGACAATTCCCAAGTCCTGAAAAAGCCCCTGTATTACAACTGCTTTTCCCTCTCCCTTCCCCCAGAGCATCCAGTTGCAACTGGCTCCACCTCATTGTTGTAATTTCTTCCATTGCTTGAATCACGGTATGCCTATAGTAGAATAACAGTAAGTGCAGTCTAGTCCATAGCTTTTCCTTCGTCCTGAAGAGTCTGGAATGGTGATGTCCACTCCACCTCCAATTGAGGATAGATTTATATCCCATGGGGAAGCTGGATGGGATTATCATACCTGCAGCTGCAGACTCTCTCCATTCTCTGGGATGGCCATTGCCAATCAACATCTCCGCACCAGTTGTCCTGGGTGAGTCCAATAAGCTGTAAAGTAGGAGTTGCTCCTCCACTGAGGTTCTGGCACAGCTGGCACATGGACAGCCTTTAGCCTATTGTTAAGGAATGCCTTAGGGTTGCCTTCTGAAAGCCTTCTTGTTGCTCAAATGTGGCCCCCCTCTAAGCCAAACTCAGCATATGAATGCATTACCTTCCTCCCAGCATGGGTCATGACTCCATGGGATGAGCCTCCCTGGCACTAAGGGGTTGCTACCAAACACCAACTGGCAATGTGACTGGAAAAAGACTTTGAATAAAAGGGAGAAAAGGTAAAGACAAATGACTTTATATGGCTAGGAGACTTCAAAATGAGTCAGGAGGTCCTCCCAGAGGTAACACTTATGCACACCTCGGTAGGATCTCATAGAATTCCAAAATGGATATCACCCCAAATATTGGAGCTCCTGAGGGCTCTGGAGACACACAGGTCCTATGTCAGGGGGGAAAGCTCCTGAGTTTAGTGCCTTGTGAATGGGCCCTATTTTGCAGTTTGTGCTCCTGAGAGTGACAGAGATGGGTGATGGACTCAACTATGTTTTCCCTGCACATGGCTTATCTGTCCCTTCTATTCAAAGAAATTTAATTTTGAATCATATTTTAAGTCATGTCATCAAAATGGGAATGGCTCCAAGCAATTATCCTAACCTTTTCCTGAATAAAATTTTTCTATTCATAACTCTCTTTACAGCCCCCTTATCTGCTTTTTTCTAAGAATATACATTATAGAATTAAAGAAAGGAGGGTCTAAAGAATAGAGCATAGGGGTTATCATGCCCTGAATTGTGTGTGAGTTGGAGGTTGGCTTCATATACACAGCAGCATTTGAGTTGACAAAAACATTCACTACTATGATGTGAGGGACACTAATGGAAAAGGCCTTTCCACATTCTCCCCTAGTTGGAAACTTCAGTAGAGTAGAAAATATGTGTCTATAAGATTTGGTGATGAAGTCAAAGAAGCCACTACCCAAAATCACCAAAGAGTTAAAAACTAAAATTTCATTGCTGAAGGTGTCAGAATAGGAGGGCTTCAAAAGAGAGGGGATGTCACAGAAGAACTGATGGACCACTTTGAACTAACAGAAGGGCAGCTGAAATGTGTTGCCAGTGTGGAATCCACAATAAATCATACCACTGAGTACAGAAGCCAGAGTGATCTGCACACAGACTCAAGGGTTCATGACCACAGGGTAGTGGAGGGGCTGGCGATGGCCACATAGCAGTCATGGGCCATGACAGTGTAGAACAGCAGCTCTACTGCAGCAAATAAAGTCATGAAGAAGATCTGAGCTACACATCCAGCCATGGAGATCACCCTGTTGTCATAAAGGAAGTTGGCACATGCTTTAGGTATTGCAAGAGAAATGTAGCATGTGTTCAAGACAAAGAGATTCCTAAGAAAGAAATATATTGGGGTGTGAAGACTCTGAGCATCATTACTATGAAAATGAAAAGGTTTCCCCAAAGTGTTGCCAAGTACATCAGCAGAAATAGCATGGCATGTTATAAGTCTCTAAACTCCCAGGCATCAGAAAATCTTGTAAGCAGGAATTCAGTCGCTGTGGTAGAATTAGGCATCTTAGGAAAATTGGCCTTGATCATGGAAAGACAGACAAATAATCCTCTTTAAAAAACATGAAGAATCAACATGGAGAATAAATTAGTCTAAAGACATTCATCGTCTCACCTTGGTCAAATTTTAGTCCCTCTAGTTTGTTTTTAGTTAGTAGGGTATAACATAATGTTTCCTCATGGTCTTTAGAATCCCTGCTTGTGAAACTTATTTCAGTGGTAAGGGAAACAGTAAAACGTAAACTTTAAGAGCTTGTGCTTATGTTTGCATATATATTTCTATCACTAACTACAGATAAAATGAATCTTTTAGATACTAAAAGATTGCCTGGAAGATTAAAATATTTCATATAGGTAATTTCTATGTATCCCTGTGTCATTAGGAATATTCCCAGAATGTTAATATTTATTATTGTATAATGACAAAACAAAATCTGAGTAGAGGTAGGTGGGTACTATTTATTTGGAGCCTCTCAAAATTTTATAATCGGTTATAATCTGTTCCCTGGCCACCAGGTAGAAAATTGTTTTAATCTCCACATCACCAGCTATGACTTTTGATATTGATTTCATTTGAAAATTAAGCCTTAAGAAGTCCTTTCTCTGCTGACCACATATTGACTGGCTACACACATAAGCTTCCTAGCACCTGTATATATATATATATATATATACATTCAAACTGTTTTCTAGATTTCTTCATATTTTAATATTCTTGACCTTACTTAACATTATGTGATTATATATATAATCTTCCTAGCACTTGTTTATAAATATATACTTTTATTTTTGCATTTTATTCTTCAACAAATCTTTGGCAATTGTCAATAATTTCTAAGATGCTTTCTGGCTTCATTGTTTTTGTTCAATATCCTAGATAAAATAATCAACCAAGTGAATTACATTATCACCTTTCATTTATTTTTTATTTCTTTTATAGTTTCATGTAATCACATGTAATACACTATACTTCTCATTGTAACTCGGCAAAAAAGAGTAAGTAACTGAAAGGTTAAGGCAACTTATTAAGCCATGTATATGTAAGGGGAGGAGTGGACATTAAATGTCAGCTTTGTCTGCTCAGATAGCTCATTGCCACAAGGAACATTTTCTCCAGCATGACTCCTGATACTGAGATTCAATTTTTCCCACTACACCAATCCAAAATCTTCATTCAGGCTCAGTATTCACTGGTATGGCAGCATTCAAACCTTTTGGATCCACTATTAAATCACAATGATCCAGAGCTGAATTGTCTCTCCACAGTTTACCTACATATAGATTATTAGGTGGTCTAGGAGTACTGTTCAAAACTGTTTTCTAGATTGCTTCATATTTTAATATTCTTGTCTTTACTCAACATTATGTGATCACTTCAACTAAGAATTATTTATTATGATCTGTGTTTCAACTGATCTAGAATAGTATGAAATATCTGTATTACCACAGTCTCTACTCAATGTCAGCATACATTGTCTTTAACCATTTACAATATTCTAAAAGAGTTTGTCATAATACATTTAGAATTTCATATATGAAAAGCATATATAGTTTCACTCATCTGTTCCCTTTACCTGTTTTCTTGGGGTGAATGGAATCACCTATTCCTAAGGCCGTTTCTCCACTCTAGTCTTCATTCTCTCTTCTCTTTCACTGAGGTCAGTGTTTCCACTATAGGCCATCATAAGTGTCTCATGATTCTTCATATACTCCTTTAATTTAAAAAGATGCTGTTTAAACTATTTCTCAGTTCAAAAATAGAAAAGATAAATAAAAAGTGATATATATGCATAATTGAATACTTTTCAGATTTATCAAGGAGTTAAATTGGGATGCTTTTGACAACAAGAAAGTACCTTGAAGACCTTATTTTGAGTGAAATAAGTCAGAAAAAGGGACAAATATTGAATGGCTTCACTAATATGAATGAAATGTGATGAGTAAATTCATCGAGGTAAACTCTAGAGTATATAGGTTACTAGGAGAGAATGGTGGTTGGGAAATAGAGCTGATGCTTAATGTATATAGAATGTTTTATATGATTTATTGTGAAAAAGTGGAAATGAATGGAGTTGATGATAATGCATTATACTGAGTATAATTAACACTGCTCATATATAAAAGTATATATTACATATAAAAGTATAGATGTAAATATCAATTGTAAGGAGGATACAGGATAACTAGGGACTGTATAGCATAGTGATTTCAGTTATAAATGAGAATTGTGGTTAATATTATAAATATAAGAATACTCTTCTATTACAAGTTTTAAGAATATGGTGATACACAGGATTATTAAAACTAATCTATCTTATGGGTGATAAATACCAGTAATATTGAAATATTTCTGCAGCAATGGCAAAGAAGATAATATATCAATTCTAACTGTTAACAATAGGGGTTATAAGGTGGTATACGAATTTTCCTTTTGGAGTAATGAAAACATTTTAAAATTGACTAAGGTGATGAAAACACATCTCTGTGTTGAAAATGGTAATCAATGAGTGTACACTTTGAATGGATGGAACAAAGAATGAGACTGTATAACAAAGTGAATCCTGTGGTGGAAGATGGACTTTGCTTAACAGATGAAAGTAAGAACATTCTCTTATGAGATATAACAAATATATAATACTAATACAGGGTCTTAAGTATTGGTTGGTTTGGAGGAAAACACACTAAATATAAGATATTGGGTACAGAAATTCAAAATATTTTCATGATGCTTTTTCATAATTTGTAACAATTGTTTCACAACAATGCAAGGTATTTTTGGTGTGGTGATGTATGGGAACCCTATAGGATGAAGGAATAGGTGAATTCTGGGGAGGTGTAGGTCTGAGGTTGAAAATACTATTATGGAATGTGCTTCTGGCAATAATGTCTGGGGAATGTCACTGGTGCAAGTCGGTGGTGGGGAAGATGTGTGGGAACAAGTGAACCTGGGGCATGCTTCTATGGACTATGAAAAGCCCCTTTCAACTCTTGATATGTATATATTAGCTGTGGGGAAAATGCATTATTTATTAACAATATAAAGTTAAATAAATTAAGTGTATTGATTCTTAGATTTTATATCAAACTCTATTATGTTTCCCATAAAATCTGGACCTGTTTCAGAACTTGAATAAGCTGAGATAGAAAGATATTGCTTGATGTGTCAGTTATTAATGTTTTACCTTCATAATATTCCCTTTCACAATCAGCATAAGCTAAACCCCTACATAATTTTAATGTGAAAAAGCTTTGTTCTGAAGTTTGTTAAACTGTCAATTCCATTGTTCAACATGCCTATCTTTATGCCAATACCATGCTGTTTTCACAACTATAACTAAGTAATATGTTTTAAAGTCAGGAAGTAAAAGCCTCCAACTTTGTTCTTCTTTTAAAGGTATTTTTGGCTATTTGGGGCCACTTACCCTTCCAAAGAAATTTGAATATTGGCTTCTCCAATTTTACAAAGAAGGCAATAGTAATTTTTATTGGGATTGCATTGAATCTGTAGATAAACTTGAGTATAATTGACATCTTGATGATATATAGTTTTCCAATCCATGAACATGGAATGTGCTTGCATTTATTTAGGTCTTCTTTGTTTTTGTTTTTGTTTTGCAATGTTTTGTAGTTTTTTAAAAATATCTTTATGTCATTGGTTAACCTTATTCCTAAATATTTCATTCTTTTAGTTCATATTAGAAATGGAAATTTTTCCTAATTTCCTCCTTAGATTACTAATTAGTAGTGTATAAAAACAATAATGATTTTTGCATAAAAATCTTGTATCCTATCACGTTGCCGAACTTGTATATTAATTCTAGGAACTTTTTTTTGGATTTTTCAGGATTTTCTAATTATAGGATCATGTCATCAGTGATTTCTGAAAGTTTTGCTTCTTCCTTTCCTATTTCAATGCCGTTAATTTCTCTTGCTTGCCTAATTGCTCTAGCTAGACTTCTAAGATGATATTGAATTACAATGCTGCCATTAGATATCCTTATATTTTTCCAGATCCAGCAGAAAAGTTTTCAAGCTTTCACCATTGAATACAATGTTAGCTGTAGATTTTTCATGCACTTTACAGGTTGAGAAAGTTTCCTTCTATTCCTATCTTTCAGAGTGTTTTAATCAAGAAGGAATATTGGATTTTGTCAAATGCTGTTTCTGCATTGATAAAGATGATCATGTGATTTTTCCTCCTAGAATTAGTAACATGGTTTATTCCTTAGCTTGATTTTCTTATGTTGAATCATCCTTGCATATCTGGCATAAAACCCACTTGATCATGATACATAATTCTTTTAATATGCTAGATTCCATTTGCAAGTATTTTGTTATGATGGTTAGCTAATGTGTCAACTCTGCCCGGTAATTGTATCCAGGTATTTGGTCAATCAAGGACTGGGCTAATTTTAATACAAGAGCATTTATTTACTTTGATCACCAGTGAGTTTACTGCATGGATGGCTGATTACATCAGAATCAATCAGGGAGATTGTATCAGCAATGGATGAGGCTTTTATTCAATCAGTTGAATTCCTTAAAAGGGGAAGTGATTTCAATATTTGGAGAGAATTTCCCAGCTCGTCTTTGAACAGCCAACTTCTACCAGAAACTCATCAAGGACCTTTCCTTGGACTTTCATTGAAGCCCATGGTTTGCAGCCTACCTGTGGAACCTGGACTTGTGCATCCCCATGGTTGTATGAAAGACTCTTATAAAATCTCATATTATTGACAGATATCTCCTGTTGATTCTTTTTCCCGAGAGAACCCTGACTAATACATTTGTTAAGGATTTTTGCATCTATATTCATTAGAGATATTGGTCTTTAATTTTCTTTTTTGTGGTTTCTTCATCTGGCTTTGGTATTAGTGTGACATTGGCTTCAAAGAGTGAGTTTGGTAGTGTTAATTCCTGTTTAAATTTTTGGAAGACTTTGAGGAAGATTGGTATTCATTTTTTTTTTTTAGAACTGGGTAATGAAGCTTTTTTTAAATTTTTATTGTGGGTAAAAATCAAATTTTTCACAATACATACAAATATTTGTAAAATGATACATAAATATATATGCATATATGTGCATTTGCTTACATAAATGTTATTTTTATATATATATGCATTTTAAAAGTTACTTAGATTACCTAAATATTACACAGAAATTACAGGGATTCCCACGTTCCCCACCTCCCACACCTCCCACAATGAGGGGAAGGGCAGTTGAAATATAGCGGCTTTTTTGGGACTTGGGAGTTGTCCTGAGTGGCGTTGAGGTGACGGATGTAGGCCATTTTACATCAGCATATACCATGCAGAACAGTGTGGGAGAGAGTGTGGTCTATGATGTGAACTGTGATCTATGCTTGGTTGCAAGGCCCCAGGATGTGTATATCCATTGTGGTTGATGTGCCACACTGATAAAGGTATTCATTCTTAATGGAATGATTGGCAGTATTCACCTGTGAATATTTTCATTTTTTGGAGGTTTTTGATAACTGTTTCAATCTCTTAGTTAGTTGAAGTCTTCTATTCCTTCTAGGGTTGGAGTAAGTTTTTCATGTTTCTAGGAATTTGTCCATTTTTGTCCATATTGCCTAATTTGTTGTTTTACAGTTCTTCAGAGTATCCTCTTATGATTCTCTTTATTTTTAATGGCTCAGTAAAATTGTCCACACTCTCATTTATGGTTTTATTTATTTGTATCTTCTTTTTTTTTCTCTGAAAATCTAGCTAAGGATATATCAATTTTGTTCATCTTCTTAAAGAACCAACTTTTGGTTTTGTTAGATCTATTATTTTTTTGTTCTCAATTTTATTTATTTCTCTTCTGATATTTGTTGTTTGTTTCCTTCTGCTTGCTTTGGGATTACTTGCTATTCTTTTGAAACTTCCTCCAATTGTTCAGTTTGGTCTTTGATTTTGACTCTTTATTCTTTTTTTAAATTTAAGCACTTAGGGCGATATATTTTCCTTTCAGCACTGTTTTCATTACATCCATAGATTTTGATATGTTGTGTCCTTGTTTTCATTTGTCTTGAGATATTTATTGATCTCCCCTGAAATTTCTTCTTTGACCCATTGATTGATTAAACATGTGTTCTTTATCCTCCATATATTTATGACTTTCCCTTTCTCCACCTGTTGCTGATTTGCAGTTTTATTCCATTATGATCATAGAAGGTGCTTGGATGATTACAATATTTTTAAATTTATTGAGTCTTTCTTGTGACCCAATATATGGTCTATTCTAGAGAATGATCCATGAGCACTTGAGAATAATATATATCATGCTGTTTGTGTGTGCAATGCTCTATATATGTGTTTTAGGTCTCATTACATTGAATAAATTTTGGCATTTATTAAATGTTTTCCCTAAAGTTAATGAGAGTATTATATGTTTTCTCCATTATTTAGTCAGTTGCAACCCTACTCCAGGGCTCTTAAATGTTATCTAACAGTTACATACAGAACCTCACTTTAATCAAAAATGGAAACAAATTTAAAAAATGAAAATGTAAAAAGGACCAAAATTACTGACCATGACTACACAACTGTTTGACAAAAACATAAAACAATGGTGGTGATGGGAATGTTTTGGTCATCTTTCCAATG
>JAQZBX010104776.1:0-10918 GCA_029593785.1 Cabassous unicinctus | reverse complement strand
GGCAAAGCCTAGAAAGCCTCATAGTCTACAGCTGACCTTGTGGAGAAAACAGAGCAGTCGAGCCAAGAGAGAAATGAGCCCTGGGAGAGATGAGATTCATTCCAGCCTACAGCTGATATTGGCAGAAGCTGGGACCACAGAGCCTTAAGAAGAAGAGGAAGGCTGAATGTCGGCAGCCATCTTGCTCCAACACATGGCAACAGACTTTGGTGAGGGAACTAACTTACACTATATGGCCTGGTAACTGTAAGGTCCTACCCCAAATAAATACCCTTTATAAAAGCCAACAGATTTCTGGCATTTTGCATCAGCACCCCTTTGGCTGACTAATACATCTGCCATTTACTAAACTGACTGTAGCAGTTTGGCATTATTTATGAATTCCAAAAATAGATACTGGATTATGTTTGTAAATTGGTCTGTTCCTCTGGATGTGATTAAATTATGATTAGGGCTTTGATTGGGCCACATCAGTAGGGCATTGAGTCCCTGTCCCTTGGTGCGTGGGGACTCAAAGATAAAAGGCATGGCAAAGGACAGAGTTGGAGTTTTTTTGATGTTGGAGTTTTAATGCTGTAGCCCAGGGAAGCAAGCACACAGAGGAGCTTGGTTATGAGGAAGGAGAGAAGGCCCCAGGAAGAGACAAGCTGTTCACCTGATAGTCTACAGCTGGCCTTGTGGAGAGAAGCAAGCCTGGGCCCAGAGAGAGGCAAGCCCCAGTAAGAGAGGAACCCAGGAAGCCTGAACCCTGGCAGACATCGGCAGACATCTTGCTCCAACACGTGGCCATAGACTTTGGTAAGGGAAGTAACTTACACTTTATGGCCTGGTAACTGTAAGCTTCTGCCCCAAATAAATACCCTTTATAAAAACCAACCTATTTCTGGTATTTTGCATCAGCACCCCTTTGGCTGACTAATACACTGAAAAGGAATTAGTGTTGTTCCTCCAAATCAGAAATCAGCCCTGTACTATCTGGAGAAAAGACTAGAAAGTATTTGGCTCTGGCTAGGTGGCTAACAACATATAGAGATCCTTTGTGTAGATCCAACTAGCATGTTGTGTTTAAAAATCATCGCAGATTCCAAGTTGAACATTGTATAAAATTGATGAGAGATGATCACTCCAAACTCAGCTACCATTATTTGGACCAAATTCACCTAAACAATATAAATGAAAAAGAATGAAGGTTATAGGCTTCTTTCTGTTCTGTACCTCTGGCCCAAATCTTCTGTCTGCTCAAGGCTAGAGGGAGATGTGGGAAGGGCAAGACTAAAGATAGATTTTCATAGACCTAATTGCACTTGCTAAGTATTTGGTGCATGACTAACTGCTGCAGTGAGTGATGAAGAGACCTTTGCCAGACCTGCTGGGGCAAGAGGAGGCTGCAAGAGCCTAAAGCTCTAACAGAATAAGAAATGGCTCTTCACTTTTTAAAATTTCCCAAAATACCATCTTGCAGAGTTGCTAGTATATTAATATCTTAATGGCATGTAATGGTATTGCAGAGGGACTGGGGAGCCAGGCAACAGTCCACCTCAGAGGCATGCTGAAGAGACAGCTTTGCAAACAGGCTTGTAGGTGCATTATGCCTCTGTCACTCACACACCAATTAGGAGCGTGTAGCTCCCACCAGGCAACCCCTAGTGGACTCCATGTGGCTTGAGTCGATTTGTTTCCAGAGATCCAAGTCCAAACAAGGGAAAGGCACAGAAATATACAGGCTTACACAGGGGTTCTCAGACAATGTTAACCACATGCTTAAGGAAGCTTCTCTGTTGAAAGAACCAAGGACAAAATAGAGCCATGTTTGGTTCCCCCAGACTCAGACTTGGAGTGGAGTGCATTTGCATCAGCTCAGCTGACAGATTAGTGGTGATGCAGCTCAATGGAACCTCAACGACTCCCCCACAGTAAGTGCAGTCTGGTGCTAATGCTTTGACAACTGCTTATCAGCCCAGGTCTGGAAACCCCATTCCCGTGTCATCAGCACATCCAGTAGTGGGTACAAAAGGAAAAGGAAAACAAAGGAAATGAATGATTTTGCTCATTAGTTTGAGCAATCATCTTGGCAAGGGCAGAGGTAAAAACTCCTCTCTGAAATGAGGGTCCTGGACTATTTACCATCCTATTTCTCTCATCCAGCAAGTAGTTCCCACTCCTGACTTTGTGACAGTCACGTGATGCACCTGTTGGAAATGCAATAGGTGTGGGGTGATGCCCGGAATCTGTATTTCTAACAGGTCCTCCAAAAGGACATCCCGGCACAGGGACTCATGGACCAGTGGTTGGTAATAGCCGTACTAGCATACCCTGGTCTCCCCATATCGTCAATCACTGAGAACTGGTTGTACCTCAGATAAAGAGCCCAGAGTGACACTCAGTGCATTCTTGGGCTCCCCCACTGACATGCTACCTTGTTATGGGACACATGGCTCTGCGTTCTGTCTCCCAGCCAGATCATGACCGTCTTCTTAGCACACATGCGCTTCACACCAATTCAATTCAGCAAATATTTATTGAGCACCTACTCTAAGCAAGGCATGATAGCAGGTTTTTGGGTGGAGAAAGACAAGACAGCTAGACCTCGCCCTCAAGGAGCTTACAGTCTAGTGGGGAGAAAGGTTCATTTGCTGGTAACAAAAATACAAGGCAGCATGTGGTGAGAGCTATAACAAAGGCAAAAATGGTGAGGGAGCAGATAAAGATCAATACACTTAGGCTGATGAGATGTGCAATGGAAGGAGTGGTCTCAGCCAATCCCTAGAAGGTGGGTAGGATTCGCACAGGGAAACTGGAGCACCAAGGACACTCCAGGCACAGGCAAAGGTTTGAAGGTAAGAAAGAGCAATGAATGTCCAGAGAAAAGAGAGATGTCTGCCTTGACTCCAACATAGGATGCTAGAGGGGTAGCAGAGGAAGCTAAAGCTGGAGAAAGGGGTTGGGGCTAGATAGTAGAGGATCACCTTATAGTAAGGAGATTTAGCTTCATTCTGTAAATGAAGTGACCCATCAAAGGGTAGTGAGCAAGGGAGTGACATGACCTAATTTCCTCAATTCCAGCACACTGCTATTAGTAATAGATGATTAGCTCAAATTTTTTTAACCTCACTCTGGGGACTCACACCCTCTCCTGGCCACAACACAGAAGCCAAGCTGGGCCCTATAGCCACACATACTTTCCAGGGCTGCACAAAGTGAGCAACCAGTAGCCTTAGGCAATTTAAACTATGAGCTCACATAACACCTTTGTACCACCTCCACAGAACAGGAAGTGAGGCCATCTAGGACCACCTCAGAGTAAGGGACCAGACATAAGGAAGGTAGGCAATGAGCTTCTGTTTCCTAAGCATGGCACAGATAAGCTGAAGAGAAAATGGGAATGCAAAAGAAAATGACAGAGAGATGGAAGTGACAGAATTAGCATCATCCAAACTAAACCATCTTCTGGTAGGACTTCTGCTATAACCCGCCACACCCCTTGCTCGCTTAGTGGGGAAACCCTGCCATCTGGCTCACTGGAATCAGTAGATAGGGTTTCTAAGCACTTATACATAGAAGGTTCTCTGCTGACACCCTTTCCTGGGATCCTGCCTAACTGTCCAATGAGGAAGGAGAGTGGCGTCCACCCCCACCCGGGCCACCCCAGCCCGAGAACGGATGCGAGGCCACGGCTGTCCAGGTAGACACAGCAATGCTGGTCAGCGAGGGCTCCCCCAGAACCTCCACACCAGCCGAAGTGGATGTTTGGGTGGAGAGTACAGAGGGGGGCGATGTCACAGCTGGGTTACCCAGAAGAAACGCACCCGGGGAGCTGGTGTGCACCTCGGAGCCTGGCCCGGCAGGACCCCCGCCACTGTTGCTGATAGTCCACAGGCATGGGTAGGGGCTGCAGAGAGAAAGAGAGAGTGTGGTTTGAGGACACTCGGAGCACAAGCATGGGCATGGTACTGAGAAGGGCACAGGTCCAGGACATCTGACCATGGCTTTAGCTCCAGCTCTGAGGCAGACTGGCTGTTTCTACAGAAAAGTCAAGAGATGCAGCCAGGTGTGGTGGACTGAGCATAGAACGAGGTATCCTGAGGCTGGATTCTCCTGCTGGCCCTGCCACGAGCATGCTGTTCACTTTTGAACATAGCTTTCACTTCCTGGGACTTCCTTGCCACATATGTAAAACGGGCAGGGAATGAAAAAAGAATATTTGTATTATATGATCTGTGAGGACCTCTCACTGGCCAAAAAGGAGAAAGTGGCATAATAGCAAGAACATACTGGTGTCAGAAGTTTGTTTGGATCCTAGCTCTACCACTTATTAGCTCTGTGACCTTGATATTATTTACGTCTCGATTTCCTCATTTTCAAGATCTAGGGTGATAATCATACATATCTTACAGGGATTGTTATGAGGATTAAATGAGAAAATGAGATACAGTGCCTGGCACATGGCAGATACTCAGTAAATCATGGTTGGTATCACTAATTCTTCCATTCCATAAAGCAGGAACCTGATGTTCCTGGTTTCTACCTGCCAGCTCCGGTCCCTGGCAGGAAGGCTCGGGAGCTGTACCACTTTCTTTGGCTTCTCTTATTCTATTCCACTGGTTCTCAAACTTGACTGCACATTGGAATCATCTCACAAGTTTAAAAAAAAACAAAACACCAATCCAAGATTCTGATTTAATTAGTATGGCATGTGCCCTAGGATTCTTCACAGCTTCCTAGTTGATTCTATTGAATCAACAATGATCCCTAGTTGATTCCAAGTTTGCACCTTCATGTAGAACCTGATGAAAATGACCACAGTTTGAACAGGTAGAATGATCTTCAATGTTTTGAACCTTCTGTTGTCACTATGTTCTGCCTTTTTAGAGTTTCTGCATTGCCTGATACTACATTGCATGATAATGGGCTCATTACCCAAAGACTGTACCGAACACATTTCTTTTTCTCTAACAAAATCTTTGCAGAGCCAAGAATGGGTTAAACACACCAGTGAGGATGCCAGTGGTAGCAGTGCCACACTCCATCCTATGCCATATTTCAGGTGCCATTTACCTCCTTGGACCACATGGAACCTGCAGGAGCCTATCCCCTGGCTTCTCCCTGAGCCAGCTCAGCTTGCTGGAGTTCTCTCCAGAAGAGACTCTTCTACAAGACTCTTAGATCCCTTTCTGATGCCTTGTGGGCCAGGGGAAAATCCATGGGTCCTGAGTCACACTATTCACTGTGTGACCTGCAGTAAGCTTTAAATGTCTCTGAACTTTAGTTTCTTCATCAGTAAAATGGAGATTTTAATACTTGTCTTGTAGATGTCTTTGAGTACTACAGATGACAACGTGTCAAGTAAAGACTTTGGCTCATGATTGTTTCATATCTTCAGGGACACTCTATCTTCATTCTCTATCTCCTTCTGCCATAGTGCAAGTCAATGACTTTCCCTTATACCCTCTGTACCAGTACTGGCCAATGCGAGCCACATATGTAAGTTCACATTTTCTAGTACTATATTAACAAAAGTAAAAGAAAAAGTGAACTTATTTTTAATAATACTTTATCTGACCCAATATATTCAAAATATTATCATTTCAACATGCATTCAATACTAACAACCATTGAGATTTTTACATCTTCTTTTTTCATACTAAGTCGTCAAAATTCCGTGTGTATTTTATACTTACAGCACATCTCAACTTGGACAAGTATTCAATAGCCACATGTGACTGATGGCTCCTGCACTGGACTGCACAGCAACATCTTGTCAGGAATGCAAAATCACAGGCTCCAAGCCAGACCTACTCATCAGTTTCTACAGTTTAACAACATCCCCAGGTGATTGTAATGCACGTTAAAGTCTGAGAAGCCCTCCTCTAAATCAAAACTTATCACATTCTCTTGACTTTTCCTTTTCTAGATCTACAAATCACAAATCATCTGACCTCTCCCAGATCCTAGCTTTTAATTCTGAATCCCTTTTTTTGACCTTTTCAAAATTCTTCATACCCATGCTAAACATAATATCCAACATTTACACAGAATTTTGCAACTTAGAAAGCATTTTTATTCATTTTCTCATTTAGATGCTCATCCTAACCCTAATGAGTAATTCATATGATTTCCATTTTACAGATAAGAAAGCTGAAGCTTGGTAAGGTTAAGAAAATTGTCCAAAGTCAATGTGAGGTAGGACTGGGACACAAACCCACATTTGTCAGACTCCAAAGTCCCTTTTGTTTCTACTCCACCACCCTCATTTCCAGAAGTCAGAACTAAATGCAGGTCTCTGGTATGAAAATTGTGTCATGGGTCCAAATGCTGCACTTGGCCCTATTACTTGAGTTGTGAGCCAGGGACCCACAATCTGTCCCCTGATAAGGATATAGACAAACAAGGGTCTTGAATTCTCAGTGTAGTAACATGTTTCCCCTTCAATCCTTCAATCCCTAAATCTATTCCGGTACCGCTGACTGGTATGGGACAAATGATCCCAGACCATAATGCATTTTCCCTTTTAAAAATAAAACATCAATGATATACTTCAATAAATTGTTTAAGAAAAAAAAACTAAACATAAAACATCAAATCTCCAAAAAGAAACAGTGTGTGTGAGCAGGTGCTTTCCCACCATCCTTTCTCCAGGCAGGAAAGGTCCATCCTGTTGTCACCTTCACTCCCTAGCAGCTTAGAAAGCAGAACAGGAGCTTAGACCAAGCCACCTTCTAGCCCGAGTAAAAAGGATGCACTAGAGCCCCTAGTACCGAAGGAGACCCCATGAAGCCACCGAGGAGCAAGCTGATGAGTGTCTTACCCAGGCCCTGGATTGATTGGTCCGTTGCTGTGGGGTACGGACAGGATGCCGGCATGGGGTGTGGAGGACAAAGAAGTCCAGCTCTCAGGTCCCGAGAAAACTTGCAGATTATTGCTTGAGCTTTCTAGCAAATTCACTTTGGGGAAATAACAACAGTTCAATTTATGGAGCATATAGAGCATCTAAAGACAGTAACCAATGACACTGTCCTACCTAGGGCCCTTTCTTAGTACTATGAGAGGGAAATAGAAAACAGGGAGGAACTTAGGTCTACTGAATGACAGCCAGAAGGCAGGTGCCTTTCATATCTGAATCTTCACAACTCCTTCTTATCTCTATTTTATAGAAGAGGCTCAGGGGAGAGGAGGTGCTTTGCCCTTTTGACACAGATGTGTCTAACTCATTTCACCACACTCACTCCCCTTTCAGATAGGCCACATCAGTGTCTACTCAAGCTCTGCCCAAGGGCCCCTCATGTCCCAGGTGACATTTCTGAGGTACAGGTCCTTATTCTTCTTCCCAAGGATCCCCAAGTAGATTGCAATATGTTTTATATACCTTTAAATCCCCCTTTGCATAAATAAACAATATGCCACTGAGAGAAAGAAGGAAAAGAGGAAAAGAGAAAGGAAGGGGGAACAGGAAAAAAGGGAGAGAATGGAGGAAGAGTCCCATGTATGCAATAGGCCATGTCACTCCAGGTCTAGAAACCTCTGGTGACTCACAAGACTTCTCATGATCAGGCACTTGCAGCCTTTTCAGCCTCAGCTCCTGCATCTTCCATCTCGCGCTCCCTCCCTCTACACTCTGTTCAAATCTATTCCCAAGACACCAGGTTGCTTAGCCTTTCTGTATCTTTGCTCATATGCCCATACTGCTGCAGGTACTGCTCCTACTCCTTCAGGGTGCCTTGTGTCACCTTGTCACCCACCTTTCACCCCAGTATTCCCACCTCTGTCCTTTTCTATTCACCCTTCAAGTCTCAGTGTAAATGTCAGTCTCTCTGGGCACCTTTGCTGTTCCACCAGGCAGATCTAGCTGTTCTTTTCCTTCTTTCCCATGGCACTCTGGCTTGCGTGCTTTATAGAATGTTTCTCCAGGTTTAATGTGCCTATGAATCACCTGGGGACCTTGTTAAAATGCAGACTCTGATTGAGTAGGTCTGGAATGGAGCCCAAGAGTCTACATTTCTAACAAGTTCCCAGGTGATGCTGCAGGTTCCAGGACTGGTGACAGCATTCATTGCCCTGTATTAAGATTATTGTTTATGTATTTGTGTAGCCCCAAGCTCCTTGGGAAGAGACTATACCTTATTCACCTTCCTATCCCGACTTCATAGAAGAGTGCAGGTACATAGCTGGTGCTCAGAAGAGGTGTTTTGTGTGAATGAACCAGGAATTAGAGGACACTAATTGGGTTCTGATATCAGTAAATCACACAGGGTCTCCCCTCCTGTATCCCACCGTGGAGTTTGCCAGGTTCCGGAGCACAGGAACAGGTAGCTGCTGACCCAGGAAAACCCTGTTGCAAATCCAGAGCTCGGAGTGACAACAGGAGACTGTGATGTTAACATCCTCTATCATCTTGCACGCCATGAATTTTTTTTTTTAAGGAGGTACCAGGGATTGAACCCAGGACCTCAGGCATGCAAAGCACGTGCTCAACCACTGAGCTACACCTGCTCCACCGCCAAGAATTTTTTACTAATTTATTTTATATAGTGTTGATTAGAATGTAATCTTCATGAAGGTAGGGATATTTGTCCATTTTGCTCATGCTGTATCCCTAGTGCTTAAACAGAACCTTGCACACAGTTGGCCCTCAATCAATATTTGTTACATGATTAGTTGAATGAAAAATTAACCCCATTTTTTAAAACTTTCCCCCATCCCCTGTCCTTCATACAAATCGAATCACCAGGCAAGGTCCGGGCATACGTACACAAGACCAAGGCTGAAAAGGTAGCAATCAAAGAGAAAAGGCAGATAAGCAATAGCGCCAACTCAAAAAGTAATCAGACTGGCAAAATCATGAAGGATGGGTTTGCATGCCTCAAACTGAATCAGACTGGGACTGAGATCCAGAGGCCTTCCAAACCGCCAGTGCCAGGGCCAGTATCCCCTAGACTGAGCCATGCAATGAAGCTACGGAAAAGAGACTTGGCGAAGGCAAGAAGCTGAGTGTCTCAGGCCCTCACAGCTGAACTTGGCTCTTAGAGATGCTGCCTGAAACTGCTCCGTCCACCAGCTAGAAACCAGGAGACTGTGTGTTTTATGAAATAACTACAAAATGTTAATGATATCACTAGATAATCAAATACTAACATATACAGTATTTTACATATATACTAGACATATTAGCTGAAAGGCGCTCTGGCATCAGATACTTTTTACCAACTGTTTATCCATTTCTCTCCCCCGCCGCCCAAACCCCAAGGTTTAATTAGCAGAGCCACGCACCTGTGGGAGAATGGTTTCTATGCATGTATGCAGAAGGGTAGGGAACCTGCCGGTGTCCTCGGAGGCCAGGGCAATGCTCACAGCCCTGGTGAGAGTGGGCCGCAGGCAGGGACAAGGGCGTAGCATACTGGTAATTGGTGTTTCCTGCTGTGCACACTCCCTCCGGATTGGAAAAGATCCAGCCTCCCACTAGAATGGACAAGAGAAAGATACAAAGACTGACTCTGAATTTCCACACACAAGGCGGCTGAACGGCCCCTTGGCCCGCTCTGTTTCTGTGAGAGACCTCCCTCCCTGCCGCCCTCCTCTTCCCCATTAGCAGTAAGTTGGCTGCTCTGGGGATGGCAGCCAAGGCCTATCAAAGTGTGGAAACCCTCTAAAGGAAGGCTAGGCTCATAAGCTGTGTAAAATGCAATTTTAATACAGAAGTGAAGAGAAATGCATAAGTTACATGGTTTCTGTCTTAATTTAATTAAAATAGAACAGTCAACTAGGAGGAAGGCGTTAGATGTCTGCGTAACTTGCCGACCCGCAGCCCCTAGGGACCGTTTAATGTGGTTACACAGGAGGAGTACAGGCCTCCCCATTTCTGCTCAGTGGGGGCGGGGGGGTCTTTAGATTTCATACCAAGAAAGAGGGGACATGGTGCCTCCCATCACCCCCATAAAGAGGATTCTGATATCACAGAGAGGAGGAGCCGGCCTAGCACGCCATGACAGCAAGCCTGCCACAGAGCATATTGGACGGCTGCAAAATACCTCATAGAAATTAGTGAAGACTCTGAACAGAAGGCTCTATTTCGAGAAAGTCCACAGGAAAAGACTGATTTTTATTAATGCAGGCTCTGAAACAAGAAGTATGTCCCCCCACAAACCAGATCTCAAGTGAGAGACCCGCAGGTGGGGATTTGGACAGGACAAGAGCTGTTCTTTAAGAACGTTCATGAAGTATTATCAGCAGAGCTTTAGAAACAAAAAAGTGCATGAAGCTTGGTAGTAGAACCTGCTGTCTTTGCATAACACTTTTTATGTATAAGTAAATAAGTCATACAGAGTTCACATTACAATCATTCTCAACAAATTCTTTTGTCTTCCTTTTCCCATTGCTATATGGCCGAAGGAGTCCCCACCTGACCAAAAGTATCAAGATAATGGTGTCCAATGGGCAAAGCCAGGTATGTAGATCCAGGCTTCTGTCCAATTAGTCTGCTGCATGTGATAGATACTTCAAGAAGTTTGCTGAGAAGATTGTAAGACATGAACTTTGAAAGAGGTTAGCTCTGCACATGGTCCTAACCTACAAAAAATGCTTTATATTCCATGTTACTTAAATTCTTTTTTTGCTTTTCTGGAGCTGCTTTTCTTTATGTAGCTCTGTGTTCTGATCACCTCCTAGTCACCCCATTGGTGAAGGAGGGATCCCCTGCCCTAATTAGAACAAACACCTGACACCAGACAGATGAGATTGGCAGCAGTTTATCAGTCACATATCCTCCCAGCCCTGGGAAGGATACCACGCTCCAGGCAGAGCCACACGGAGGTTGCACTCAGGAGCAGAGTAAACCAGCAAGGCTGTGGGAAGCAGGCTTTATAGTGACAAGAACAAGGGATATGGGGAACTTTCCTTCCCACAGGATGATGTGATTGGCTTGTTT
>JAQZBX010104775.1:0-10917 GCA_029593785.1 Cabassous unicinctus | reverse complement strand
ATTGCAGAAAGAAGTAAAAATAAAATTTGAATCATTGGGTTATATCTTGGTGGAATTTTGAGTGTGAAACGGTATATCCTGAAGGATTCTATGTGGGGCCTAACAGAATGACTTAAGGAAGACTCCAGCTAGATCCATGCCATTTGCATATATAATGGGGAAAAGCAAGTATATTCTTGTCCTTTGTATGATTGCCACATTTTGCTCATGAATAGTGTATGGGGCATGACTGCAAGCTTTGTTTCATAAGAAACCACAATAATTGAAATGGTGACTGTGGGGACAGCATATCTGGGAGCAAAGGTTCAGGAACTCATTTGGATAAATCAAATGTGAAAGGCCAATCACACACGCAGTTGGACATGCCTAGTAAACAGCTGGATTTCTGTGTCAATTCCTGGGCAAAGGTGGGGGCGAGTGATAAAAATCTCAGAGTGATTAACAGAGTCTGTATCATCAGACTTGACACTGGATGAAATTGCCAAAGGAGTGAGTGTACATGAGGGGAGGGGAAATCTGGGAACTCAGCTGTGAACACACAAACACATCTCCTTCCTCACATCGCCCCTTTCACCAGGCCCTGCTCCGGCCATTATGTCCTCCCTCCTGTGACTCCAACTCACCAAGCTGTTTCTTGCTTCATCCCTTTGGCACTTGCTCTACCTTCCCCTGAATATTTTTAATGCAGCTCTTTCCATAATTGGTTGCTTCCCATTCTTTTATTTATTTTTGCATTTAAAAATTTTTTTTATTAGAGAGGTTGTAGGTTTACAGAAAAATCATGCAGAAAATACAGAGTTCCCATATATCACTCTATTTTTAACACCTTCCATTAGTATGGTATGTTTTTTTAAAACAAATCAGTTTTATTGATGCATATTAATAAAGCATACAACTCATACAAAGTGTACAATCAATGGTATTTGGTATAATCACACAGTTGTGCATTCATCACTTCAATCATTATTAGAGCATTTTCATTATTTCAATAATAATGATAAAAAACAGACATAGCTGTTATTTCTGACTATCCTAGAACATTTATTTAGCAGTTTTATTGAGATATATTCACATACCATATAATCTATCTAAAGTGTATAGTCAAGGGCTTTTAGTATAATCACAATGTTTTGCATCCATCATCACAAAAAATTTTGGAATTATTCATTACTCCAAAAAGAAAAACTCCACACCCCTTAGCTTGCCTTCCCTAGCCCTACATAGCCACTAATCAAATTTCATATTTATAAATAGATTTATATTTACATTTTATACAAATGGAATCATACAATATGTTACACAATATACTTAGTTCATAGTAACATAATCATACAGTATTTGTCCTTTTGTGTCTGGCTTGCTTTACTCAACCTAATGTCCTCCAGGTTCATCCAAGTTGTCAAATGCTTTATGATTTCATTTCTTCTTACAGCTGCATAATATTCCATCTTGTGTATACACCACAGTTTGTTGATCCATTCATCAGTAGATGGACACCTGGGTTGTTTCCAACTTTTGGCAATCGTGAATAATGTTGCTATGAACATCCGTGTGCAGATGTCTGTTCATGACTCAGTTCTTCTGGGTATATATCCAGTAGTGGTATTGCAGGGTCATGTGGCAAATCTATATTCAACTTCTTTAGGAACTGCCAAACAGTCTTCCACAGTGGCTGTACCATTCTACATTCCCACCAACAGTGAATAAGTGTTTCTATCTCTCCACATCCTCTCTAATATTTGTAGCTCTCTGTCTTTTTAATAGTGGGCATTCTAATAGGTGTGAAATGATACCTCATTGCAGTTGTGATTTGCATTTCCCTAATTGCTAGTGATGTGGAACATTTTTTCATGTGTTTTTTTGCCATTTGTATTTCTTCTTTGGACAAATGTCTATTCAAGTCTTTTGGTAATTTTGAATCAGGTCATTTGTCTTTTTATTGTTGAGTTGTAACATCTCTATATATATCCTGGATATTAAGCTTTCCAAATATTTTCTCCTATTGAGTTGGCTACCTTTTCACCCTTGTGACAAAGTCCTGTGAGGTACAAAAGTTTGATTTTGAGAAGATCCCATTTATCTATTTTTAGTTTTGTTGCACGTGTTTTGGGTCCAAGAAACCACCACATACCACAAGGTCTTTAAAGTGTTTCTTTACATTTTCTTCTAGTAGTTTTATGGTCCTGGCTTTTATATTTAGGTCTTTGATCCATTTTGAGTTGATTCTTGTGTAGGGAGTGAGATAGGGGTCCTCTTTCATTCTTTTGTTTATAGATATCCAGTTGTCCCAGCACCATATGTTGAAGAGACTGTTTTGTCCCGTTAACATGGACTTGGCTGGTTTGTCAAAAACCAGTTGATTGTAGAGGTGAGGGTTTATTTCTGGACTCTCAATTCTGAACCACTGATTGATGTGTCTAGTTTATGCCAGTACCATGGTGTTTTGACCACTTTAGCTTTGTAATATGTTTCAATGTGAGGCAGTGAAATTCCTCCCATGTCGCTCATCTATTTTAGAATGTTTTTGGCTATTTGGGTGCACTATCCCTTCCAAATGACTTTGGTAATTGCCTTTTCTATTTCCATAAGGTAGGCTGCTGGAATTTTGTTTGGTATTGCATTGAATCTATAAAACAATTTGGGTAGGATCGCCATCTTCAAGATATTTATTCTTCCAATCCATGAACATGGAATGTCTTTCCATTTGTTTAGGTCTTCATTGATTTCTTTTAGCATTGATTTGTAGTTTTCTGCATATAGGTCTTGTACTTCTTTGGTTAAATTGATTCCTAGGTAATTGAGTCTTTTTGTTGCTATTGTAAATGGAATTTTCCCCCTGATTTCTTCCTCAGATTGTTCAGTACTAGTGTACAAAAACATTACTGATTTTTGTGTGTTCACCTTGTATTCTGCCACTTTGCTGAACTCATTTATTAGCTCAAATAGCTTTGTTGTAGACATTTCAGAATTTTCTAAATATAGGATCATGTCAACCACAAATAGTGAGAGTTTTATATCCTCTTTTCCTATTTAGATAACTTTTATTTATTTTTTTCTTATCTAATTGCTCTAGCTAGAACTTCTGGCACAATGTTGAATAACAATGGTGACAGTGGACATACTTGTCTTGTTCTCAATCTTAGAGGGAAAGCTTTCAACATTTCCCCATTGAATACAATGTTTGCTGTGGGTTTTTCATATATGCTTTTTATCATATTGAGTTCTCCTGCTGTTCCTATCTTTCAAGTGGTGTTTTTCTTTTTTTGTTTTTTGTTTTTTTAATCACAAAAGGATGCTGGATTTTGTCAAATGCTGTTTCTGCATTGATTAGGATGACCATGTGTTTTTTTTCCCTTCAATTTGTTAATGTGGTGTATTACATTGATTGATTTTCTTATGTTGAACCCAGCCTTACATACCAGGAATAAATCTAACTTGGTTGTGATGTATAAGTCTTTTGTTATGTTGTTGGATTCAATTTGCAAGTATTTTGTTGAAAACTTTTGTATCTATGTTCACTAGAGAGATTGGTCTGTAATTTTCCTTTCTTGTAGTGTCTTTATCTGGTTTTGGTATTAGAGTGATGCTGGCTTCATAAAATGTGTTGTGTAATTTTCCCTCCTCCTCAATTTTTTGGAAGAGTTTATAAAGGATTGGTGTTAATTCTTTTCAAAATGCTTGATAGAATTCACCTGTGAAGTCATCTGGTCCTGTACTTTTTCTTTATTGGGAAATTTTTAATGATGGTTTCAATCCTTTAAATGTGATTAGTTTGCTAAGTTCTTGTATTTCTTGCAGTTCAGTGTAGATTGGTTTAGCAGTTTGGGAATTCGATGTAATTATGAATTCCAAACATATAATTGGATCATGCTTGTAAACTGATCTGTTAATCTGGGCATGATTAAGTTATGATTAGGGCGTTGACTGGGCCACGTCAGTAGGGTGTTGAGCCCCACCCCTTGGTGGGTGGGGAATCGAATATGAAAGGCAAGGCAAAGGACAGAAGAAGCAGTCTTTTGAGAAGCAGTTTTGATGTTGGAAAGAAGGCCCCAGGACAAGAGAAGCAAGCCGTTCGCCTGATCGTCTACAGCTGACCTTGTGGAGGAAACAGGAGCTAAGCCCGGAGAGAAACGCAGCCCCAGGAAGAGAGGAACCCAAGAAGCCTGAACCCTGGTAAATGCCGGCAGCTGTTTTGCTCTAACACGTGGCAATGGACTGTGGTGAAAGAAGAAACATAACGCTTTATGGCCTGGTATCTGTGGACTTCTACCCCAAATAAATACCCTTTGTAAAGACCATGCCATTTTTGGTATTTCACATTAGCACCCCTTTGGCTGACTAATACAGTTGGTTGTGCATTTCTAGGAATTTGCCCATTTCATCTAGGTTGTCTAGTTTGTTGGCATACAGTTTCCCATAATATCCTCTTATGATCCTTTTTATTTCTGTGGGGTCAGTCATAACTTCCCCCTTTTCATTTCTGATTGTATTTATTTGCATCTTCTCTCTTTTTTTCTTTGTTAAACTAGCCAAGGGTTTGTCAATTTTATTGATCTTCTCAAAGAACCAGGTTTTGGTTTTGTTGAACTTCTCTATTTGTTGTTGTTGTTCTCAATTTCATTTATTTTTGCTCTAATCTTTAATATTTTTTTCTGCTTGCTTTGGTATTAGTTTGCTGTTTTTTTTCTGGTTTCTCTAGTTGTTCAGTTAAATCTTTGAGTTCAGTTCTTTCTTCTTTTTTTGATATACATGTTTAGGGCCATAAATTTCCCTCTCAAGTCTGCCTTCACTGTATCCTGTAAGTTTTGATAAGTTGTGTTCTTGTTTTCATTTGTCTCAATATATTTACTGATTTCACTTGCTATTTCTTCTTTGACTCACTGATTATTTAGGAGTGTGTTCTTTAGCCTCCACATATTTGAGAATTTACCTCTTTCCTGTCTATTATTCATTTCCAGTTTCATGCCATTATGATCTGTGAAGGTGCTTTGTATAATTTCAATCTTTTTATATTTATTGAGCACTGCATTGTGCCCTAACATGTGGTCTCTCCTGGAGAAAGATCCATGGGCACTTGAGAAGAATGTGTAACCCACTGAGTTTGAATGCAACGTTCTATATATGTCTGTTAGGTCTAACTCATTTCTCATATTGTTCATGTTCTCTGTTTCCTTGTTGATCTTCTGTCTAGTTGTTCTATCTAATATTGTGACTGGTGTATTGAAGGCTCCAATGATTGTTGTAAAGATGTCTATTTCCACCTTCAGTTTTGCCAGAGTTTGTCTCGTGTATTTTAGGGCACCCTGGTTATGTGCATAGATATATATTAACATATAATGGTCTTCTGTATCTCTTATAACTTTTTTGCATTTAAAGTCTATTTTGTCCAATATTAGTATAGCTACCCCTGCTCTTTTTTGGTTACTATTTTTGTGGAGTAACTTTTTTCAACCTTTCACTTTCAGCTGGTTTGTATCCCTGGGTCTCAGGTGAAACTTTTGTAAGCAGCATATGGATGGCTTATGTTTTTTATCCATTCTGTCAGCCTATATCTTTTGATTGGGAAGTTTAGTCCATTCACATTCAATGATATTAATGTAAATGCATTATTTACTTCCTACATTTTATTGTTTGGTTTTCACATGTCATATCATGTCTGTCTTTTTATTGTTTTACTTATCCTTTCTGCTGTTCTTTTATACTCTCCTCCAAGCCTCTCTCTTCTGTCTTTTTCTTTCAGGCTCTAAGGCTTCCTTAATATTTCCTGCAAAGGTGGTTTCTTTTTTATGAACTCTCTTAGTTTCTGTTTATTTGTGAATATTTTATACTCATCTTCATATTTGAAGGGCGATTTTGCTGGATAATGGATTCTCATCTGGAAGTTTTTCTCATTCAGTATCCTAATTGTATCATGACACTGTCTTCTCACCTCGGTGGTTTCTGATAAGAAATGCACACTAAGTGTTAATGGGTGTCCCTTTATGTGATGGTTTGCTTCTCCCATGCTGCTTTCAGAATTTTCTTGTTATCTTTGACATTTGACATTCTGAGTAATAAGTGTCTTTGAGTAGGTCTATTCAGATTTATTCAGATTGTGGTACAGTGCACTTCTTGGACATGTAAGTTCATTTCATTCATGAGAGTTGGGAATTTTTCAGCTATTATTTCCTCAAATACTCTTTCTGCCCTTTTTCCCTTCTCTTCTCCTTCTGGAACTTCCATGACACATATGTTGTGTGTTTCATGTTGTCATTCAACTCCCTGAGCTCAATTTTTTCCATTCTTTTCTCTCTGTTCTTTTCTCTTTCAATTTCAGCTGTTCTGTCTTCAGTAACACTTATTCTTTCTTCTATCACTTAGAGTCTGTTGTTTTATGCTTTTAATGTGTTTTTTATCTCACCTATTGCATCTTTCATTCCCATGAGCTCTGTTACTTTTCTATTCAGGATTTCAAATTCTTCTTTGTTCTCACTGAATGTCTTCTTGATGTTGTTTTTCTCTTTAGCCATATTGTCTTTCAACTCATTGATTTGATTTTGGAAATTTGTTTGCATTTTGTAAATTAGTTGTCTTAAATCCTGCGTCTCTTCTGGGGCTTTGATATATTCCTTTTCCTGTGCCATGTCTTCCATTTTCTTAGTATGCCTCATAATTTTTTGCTGATGTCTAGGCATCTGATTAGGATGGTAGTTTACTCAGATGCTCAATTCTCTGTCTTTCATAGGGATTTAGTGGTGGGAGGCTGTGTGTTACTGCTGCTCTTTGATTCTTGGTTCAACCTGGAATATTAGGTTTATCACTGTTATTTGCTCAAAACTGGTCTTTGGGCCCAGTAATTGTTGCAGACCCACTTGTTAGGGCCTTGGTGAGGGAGGCTATAAAGGCCAGAAAAAGCTTTTTTGCTTGTTTACCTTTAATTTTCTCATGTGCACTTCCATTGTCTTCCAGTAGGTGGTGGTCTTTGGAAGCCCTCTCATTTCAATGCCTGGTCAGAGTGTATTTGCTGCAACAAGGACCGGATCAATATGGTAGAGCCTTGTAATTCAAACATTCTCACACTCTTCTACAGCCTTTGCTGGCCAACCCCTCCCTTTTCCTGCATAGGAAATAATTCTACTCCCCTCTGTGCCCTCAACAATCAGTCCCGGTTAGTAGAGAGGGAGATTGGGAGGTTTGGATCTCTTTTCCTGGATAAATTTAGTCCTGAGCTTACTCCCAAGGCAAACAGTGGTGCAGTCCCCCAGCCTGGAAGGTTTGGTGGGACACAGCCGACCAAATTTGTGGGTCAAAGCTGAGTCAGTCTTAGGCTGTGTCCCTCTCTCTCTCCTTTCCTGGGGCAGTGGATCCCTGAAGTCCCCTTTCTCTGTAGCCAGCTCAGAGGCCTGAGAATTCTAAAGTGTCTTTAGTGTGGGAGATTGTGCCAGCAGTACCAGCTGCTGGTTTTAACTCACAGTTTTGACATCACTATTCTTTGCCTCTTCTGGGAGGTGCCCAGCCTTCACCTGGTGTCCTAAACCCTAGAGGATTTTTTTCCAGGCCATTTCAGCCTGTCCTCTAGCTATTTTTCTGGAAAAGGAGAGAGTCTTTCCAGCCCACCATCTTCCCAGAGGTCTGAGAGGCATCTTTTTGACCAGCTACCTTGCAGCCTTCTAACAACCCATGAGCCAAGTATAAACAATAAAGATTTTGTGAAAAAGACAACAACACACAAACAAACAAAAAACACATCTTGTATTATTCAGCCAAAGGGGTGCTAATGTGAAATACCAAAAATGGGTTGGTCCTTATAAAGGGTATTTATTTGGGGTAGAAGTCCACAGATACCAGGCCATAAAGCATAAGTTTCTTCTCTCACCAAAGTCCATTGCCACGTGTTGGGGCAAGACAGCTGCCGGCGTTTGCCAGGGTTCAGGCTTCTTGGGTTCCTCTCTTCCCGGGGCTGTGTTTCTCTCCGGGCTTAGCTCCTCTGGTTCCTCCACAAGGTCAGCTGTAGACTATCAGATGAACGGCTCACTTCTCTTCTCCTGGGGCCTTCTCTCCAACATTGAAACTCCAACATCAAAACTGCTTCTCAAAAACTGCTCCCTCTGTCCTTTGCCTTGCCTTTTATATTTGATTCCTCCACCCACCAAGGGGTGGGGCTCAATGCCCTACTGACGTGGCCCAGTCAACGCCCTAAACATAACTTAATCATGTCCAGATTAACAGATTAGTTTACAAGCATGATCCAATTATATTTTTGGAATTCATAATTACATCAAATTGCCAAACGGCTACACATCTTTTTAGAAATTAGCTTGTGTATGTAATAAGATTTGGTTATAAGGGAATTTATTTGCAATGTTGACAATCATTTTACCTAAAATAAGTGATTAAATAGTCTGATCTTTCTTACTGATCAAGTTATTTGACATACCATACATGAGTCTGTTTAACTCTAAGACAAACCATTTGTCTATTCCTGTGACAAAATTAAACTGTCTACTTGGCCTTTTTTCTTTTTAAAAAAAAAACTGTTTTTCGCTCTCAGCGCTGCCCACACTTCACTGGCACCAACTACTCCTGGAGCCGCGGGCGGGGAGGGCAGGGGCAGCTCCCATAGGTTTTGATACGTAGTGTTGTCATCTTCATTTGTTTCAAGATCAGAATGCATAAATGGAATAGATATTCTCAGAATCCCCACATCAGTTCCCCCATCTGTGGAATGAAGGCTATTATGGTAAGAAAAGAAGAGTTGGGTGCCACTATCAAGGATGTGAAGGATGCAGAGTGGTGATTCTCAAACATCTTCGCTCAAGTCTCTTATTTAGCCTTCACTGACTAAATAAATACAATGGAAGTGATTGTGTCTCATGATAACAGAAGATGACAGCGGATTATAGTAAATCCAACCAAGTTGGGACTACTATTACAGTTGTTCCAGATGTGATGTAATTGCTTGAGAAAATCAAGATATTCCCAGCCACCTGGTGTGAAGCTACTAATCTGATTTTTTTATCAATACTTATTAAAAAAGACAACTAGAATGATTGTTTTTTCAGTTGTTAAGGTCAGCTTCATTGTCTTGCCTAAGGGGTATATCAACTCTCCAGCCCCATATTATAATCTAGTTTCCAAGGAGCTTGATCAAATTTCCTTTCCAAAAGGCATTACACTGATCCATTATGTTGGTGTCATTGTGCTCATTGGATCTAGTGAGTAAGAAGTAGCAAGTTCTCAAGTATTATTAGTAAGGCATTTGTGTGTCAGAAGATGGAAGATAAATCCAACAAAATATAAGGGGCCCTACACCTTAGTGAAAGTTCCAGACATCCAGTAATGCTGGGTATGTGAAGATATCCCTTCTAAGGTGAAGCTGCATTGACCCCTACCACAACCAAAAAGAAGCCCAATGTTTAGTTGGCCTTTTTGGATTTAGGAGGCAAAATATTTCTCACTTGTGTGAGTTACTCAGGTCCAATATCTGAGTGACCAAAAAAGTTGCTTCCTTTAATTGGGGTCTGGGATAACAATAAGCTCTGCAACGGGTCTAGGCTTCCATGCATGCTGCTGTAAAAATTGGCCTTATGATACAGCTGATCCAATGGTTATTGAAGTGTCAGTGTCAAATAGATAAGGGTTTCAGAGCCTTGGACAGGCTTATATTAATATATGATAATAACAACAGTTTAGACCCTTAGGATTTTGCAGCAAAGTCCTGCCATCATCTGCAGATGACAACTCTCATTTTAAGAAATAGACTTCAGCCTGCTTCTGGCCTTAACAAGGATTGAACACTTAAACATGGGTCACAAATTTAGATGGAACCTGAGTTGCCCTTCATGAACTGTATGTTTTCTTACCCACCAAGCCATAAAGACAAATGTGCATACTTACTCTCCATCATCAAATAGAAGTGGTATATGCGTTATTCGCTCACAAGGCCCTGAAGGCACAAATAAGTTACATGAGGAAGCGGCCCAAATGCCCATGTGTCCTAATCATAGCATATAACCTTCTCTTCCCCTCATGTAGCTATGGCCTCTTGAGGAATCCTATGATCAATTGACTAATGAATAAAAAAACTTGAGCCACAATGCAGGTACTACAACATGTGAACAGCTGGAGCATTATAACAACTTTCTGGGATGTCCATGAGGGACAGAAGTGAAAGGAAACCCTCCCAGTCTGCAGAGCATTAAATCATCCCTATCTGTTCATTTTACATGGAAGGAGAAATTCCTAGATGTGTCTATTCACTGGTTGTGGCCAATTGTTTAGTTGTATGGTCTGTCACCTATAAGGATATGATTGAGAAATTGATGACAAAGAGATTTGGAGAAGAGGTATATGGATAGATTTTTCTGAATGGACAGTTAACTTGAATATACTTGTGTCCCATGTGAGCACTCATCAGAGGGTGATTTTAACAGAAGATTTTTAATAAGAATCTGCACAGGATTCCTTGTTTGGTGGAAACCAGCTGGCCTTTTCTGCAGCCTCTCTTGTCATTGCAAATTGGGTTCAGGAACAAAGTGGCCATGGTGGCAAGGATGGAGGATATACATGGACTCAGAAATATGGACTTCCACTCTCCAAGACTGACTTATCTATAGCCATGGTTGTGCACCCAATCAGTGAGCAACAGAAACCAACACTCATTCCCCAATATGGCAGCCTTTCCCAAGATGATGTGCCTGCTTCCTATAGACATTATATTTACATAGGAACACTTTCATTGTGAAAAGGATAGAATTTTATTTTAATGTAATAGACACATATTATGGATACAGATTTGTCTTCACTGCATGCAATGTTTCTGATAATGCTACCATCTATAGACATCCAGATAGCTATCCATTGTCCGGGTATTCCATACAGCATTGCTTCTCATCCAGGAACCCATTTCACAGCAAATGAAGTTTGGAAATTGGCACA